>JAVFHW010057393.1:28556-86070 GCA_032159205.1 Eurystomus glaucurus suahelicus | reverse complement strand
AAAGCAGCACAATACCTACCTCTAACTTGTGATTTCACACATGCACCTTCAGCATCCTTGTTCAGTGGAATTGCATTGTGTTTTGTAATTTGTCTCCTTCACACCACTCAGAAATTGTTCTTTCCCCTTTTTCAAAGTTCTTTCCTCCTCCTTCTTCAAGCTCTCTGCCCCATCACCTACAATTCCTCCTTCAAAGCGCAGAGCTGCTTCAAGTAAAAAATATATATCTTTAACAGCCATAGTAATTTATCTTCCAAGCAGCTTCCACTTTCCTCTCCAGCTGCATTACTGCAATTTAAAGATTAGTCATTGTTAAACATGCATCACATGCAAAGTGAACTGTCCCTAACTGTTAACAAGAACATAGTGGCCAAAGCCTGTCATTTTCTCTATTTCTTCTCTTTAAACACAGAAGTTCAAGCAAAGGAGCAAAGCCATTATGCCAAGATAAACACAATGAGAGATTTCTCCCCTTCATGTTTTCACTGGCCTAGGTAGCAATATGCTGTTTATAGTCCTATTTTCAGACTGGAGTGGGCACTTCTCCTGGAGCATCGGGTCCATGCTGTGCTCTGACAGTATCTAAGCTGATGTTTTTGCTTGCACCTTATTCATTTTCAACCATAACATAGAAAACTCATTTATCCAGTAAGATAAATTGTCTGTCAGGTATTTTTACACCAAAGGTACAAAAGCAGTCAGCAAAGACATGTCACAGGGCAAAGTATGCCACCAGCAGAACTGAATTGTTTCCCAGCATCTCTTCTGTGTTTTAATTGGCTTTTTAAATTGAAAATCATCTTTTTTCTACACAAATCATGGTGAAAACTGCTAGAAAAGCAACATTAATGTTACCAGAGCAAAAACAAACCTGTAGTACACTGTTTTCATTTTTTCAGATGCCATTAAGTCTTTTTTAGTTGCATGATTTCGCTCACGTGAATAGCACTCATGCACACAGTACCAAACTGGGACCACTATCCTGACTTTCTGCTACTCAGCTGGTGACAGGGAACAAAGACACTTTGCTGAAATGACTTAGCCAGCAAAATTTGGAGTCCAGTCAGTCAAAGAAGCATAAAGGGCAAATGTCATATCAAGAACCATGATTGAGTGTATCACTACAGTAAGATACGATGAACAAGGAGTCTTTCTGTGCAATAGCTCTAATGTTTAATCCATTACATAGGATTTCTTATATTTAATCATTAACCTGATCATTGACAGTGGAAACTTTACAATATTGTAGGTAGTGGCTGTACTAGGCACAACTCAGGATGGCAGTGACTCAACATTGTCAGTTAGGAAGAGAGGTTTCTCATTCAGCTTTCTGATTTTAAGCATGCAGCTCCAACCTTGCCTTGGCACACATCCTTCCCATCAAAACATGCCATTGAGTTCCCTTGTTGTGCTACTGAAGCATAGCCATAAAAAGTGCCTTCTCCACCTCCTAATTAGATTATGATATTGTTCCTCACTGTGAGTCATACTGTACAATGATAGCTGATATTCATTATTTCTCAGTGGCTACTCAGCTTTATTGCAGGTTGTAAAGCCTGGACCTTTATGTGTTTCCCAGGTACCAAAGGCACAGTTGTTTTGTAATTTTGTGGAAGTGAATAATGGGGAAGCCTTGCTAGAGCAGAGGTAGTCAAGAAAGAGTTTAAGTACTACTATTGCTGCTTTTACTTCAGACTCTAAAAACTTATGCTTCCCTTTGGTCTGGCATTATAATGAATTATTCTAATCAGCAGACCATTTTACTTAAAGCAGTAATATTTTATGAAATCCTTTAACAAATTTTAATTAGTGAGGGAGAGCTATCTTACAGCACATAATGTAAAAAAAGATGGCATTATAGATGTAGAGACCAGTCAGAAAAAAAGCAACAGATGTGATATATGGATAGAAAAACCCACCCCATACAAAGAAAGAACAAATAATGCCAACTGTGTCAAGCTGTAAAATGGTAGCTTAATGTGTTTAAGGAGCCTTTTACTCCCTGTTGTAGATCTTACAAAATTAAATTACAGTTTTCTGCTAGCTGTTGATAGTTGCAGTACTGAATAAAGTATCACAATAAACTTTCGGGTTAAACTTCTTGGACTGGCTTTGATATACTGTTGGAGAATGTGTATATGTAATTATTATTTACTTGGTTGTACCACAATTATGTTAATAAGAGCTTGATAACAGACATTTCTTTTTGCATGAAGACAGGTACATCATACTACATTCTTTAATGTTTTCAACTTATGTTCACCTTTTGTGTGGCAAAAAGATGCTACAGAGCATAAAGTGAAAAAAGGCTTTTCTTCTCAGGGGAACTCTGTAAATATTCAACTGGTAAACAAAAGCATTGCCAAAGTCATATTGTGCTATACCACTTTTTGTTTTGGTTTGTTTTTTTTATTGTTGTTAGGGTAATCATGGGACTGCAGTCAATGGGAGTAAAGTGACAAAAGGTGTATCACTGCTGAGTCAGTAAGGATCACTCTTCCTAAGAAGCTATTACTGAGTCATAGTGGTTCCAGGAATCAACATATCACCAGCATGTTTTCACAGCTTCTGGTTCACTGGAGTAATTACACTCCTGTAGCACATTTCATAGGAGACTGATCACCAGCCCTTCTGTCTTGAACTAAGTCCAGATGCAGTAGGAGAATTCAATGTTTTAGGTTGCATGTGTGTGCTGGGGATCAACTTTTTTTGCCCTTCAGTTCACTTTAACCACTTTTCTTTTTTTCTATCTGTGAATGAAAAGACCTGTTAGCTAGAAAGTAGCAAAGAAGATGCCCTCATCCCTGTTAGATGCACGGATAATGCAGTGAGAAAAGGGAGAGGGAGGTGCTGATCTCTTCTCCCTGGGATCCAGTCATAGGATGCATGGGAATGAGTCAAGGGAGGTTCAGACTTCACATTAGAAAAAGTTTCTTTACGGAGAGCGTGGTCAAACACTGGAAAAGGTTTTTTAGTGTCCTGGGTTTGGCTACAACAGGGTTAATTTTCACCAGAAGTTGGGAGTAGGCCATGACCAGGACAGACAACTGGACCAGCCAATGGGATATTCAATACCATACTGACATCATCTCCACTATGTAAGGGCAGAGGGCAGGTTGAGCAAGGCACATGGGTCTCCCGTGTGGAGCTCCACAATCAGTGCAGCATTAGGCAGTTAGGTTCTTTCTATATCATTGACTTTATATATTGTTTCATTACTATTATTGCTATTGTTTCTTCTCATCTTGCATTGTTCTGTTCAATTCTCCTCGTCTCAGCCTATGGGGTTTTGCCTTTTTCTCCCTCTTCTCCTTCCCATCTCACCTGGGGTGGAGGGTAAGTGTGGGTGAGTGCTCAGCTTGGTCTAAATCATGGCACTTACAGAGGTGGTTGATGCTGCATGACTGTCAGTACTTAGAGGCATTTGGACAATGCCCTTAATGACATGCTTTTTACTTTTGAAGTTAAAAGCTGCCCTGAAGTATTCAGGCAGCAGGATTAGATGATCATTGCAGGTCTCTGACAAGTGAAATATTGTACTGTACTGAATGTACTGTACTGTATTCATGTGGCTGAAATACTAGAAAGCTGTGCTGCCGTTCAGGAAGACCTGGACAATCTGGAGAGTTGGGCAGAGGGGAACCTAATGAAGTTCAACAAGGGTAATTGTGGAGTCCTGCAACTGGGGAGGAATAACCCCATGCACCAGTACAGGTTAGGGGTTAACCTGATGGAAAGCAACTCTGTGGAGAAGGACCTGGGAGTCTTGGTGGACAACAGGTTAACCATGAGGCAGCAGTGTGCCCTTGTGAGCAAGAAGGCCAATGGCATCCTGGGCTGCATTAAGAAAACCGTGACTGGAAGATCGAGGGATGTTCTCCTCCCCATCTATGCTGCCTTAACAAGGCCACATCTGGAGTATTGTGTCCAGCTCTGGGCTCCCCAGTTTGAGACACAGGGAACTACTGGAAAGAGTAAAACAGAGGGCTACAGGGATGATTAAGGGACAGGAACATCTCTCTTACAAGGAAAGGCTGAGAGACCTGGGGCTCTTTAACCTGGAGAAGAGAAGGCTGAGAGGGGATCTTATCAATGTTTATAAATATTTAAAGGTTGGAAGACAAGAAGATGGGGCCAGTCTCTTTTCAGCGGTGCCCAGTGATAGGACACGAGGCAATGGGCACAAACTCCTCTCCCAGGTGGAAAACCTCTTCACCTCCAGGCTCATAGAACTCTATCCAAACAGCGATAAGTTCATTTTTTGAAAGGACTCCACAGTACTAAAGTTCTATTTTAGGAATCATGAAGGCCAAACCTAGGTTCTTTCTCTTGACAGAATTTTCCTCCACATGACACGGAACTACCATACATAACACTATATCATAGTTATTTACCTTAAAGTCTGCCAGCTCCGCTTATTTCTGAGCTGTGTGAGCAGCCCCTCTAGTAAAATCAGCAGCAATTGTGAAGTGCCAGATGGATAATCATACACATCTACCTTACTTAATTTCTAGTGGAAGAAGAGATTTGTTGATGTTTAAAGTTATATTAGCTACATGCACAAAGTCTAGCACTGTTGTCCCTTCAGCACATTGTTTTAAAGGAAAAAAAAAATCAATATTATACAGATACTTCCTAGATGTCATAGGTTTGTTGGAGCAGCAGTGCCTACAGCCTCCATGGTTACTGTGAAACAGTAATTTTGCTTTACAGAGTAAATCTTGCCATTCTTACATCTTGTATGCATAAGCAAAACTGGCTCAATAGGGACAAATCTGAGGGACTGGATTACACCACTCTTAAAGACTGTTGTTACAGCAGCTGGCACATAAAAATTTTCAGTGGGACCAAATTAATTTATGACAGCAGAAATCTATTGACAGCAGCAAGAGACTATGTATGTCTAAGAACAGGCTTTGCTCCTGCTATCCAGAATATGTAGGATTTGTTTTTTTGAACTTTAGGCTTCCATGAATATAAACCAAAAGGCAAATGCAGGTATACCAAATCTGAATGTGGAATTCCATCTGGTTGTTAACAGTGTTTAGTATTTATACTAGACATTATGAAGAAGTGGAAAACAGTCCTAACAATGAGAGTGCTTGGTTTATAGTAGATAAACAGTAACGATAAGGTAAACTAGAGAACCCATGACAATATTGTGTATTTATGCAATTAATCATGAGTCTGCATGTGAATCTGCATCTACTTTTGGCCGAAGTATTTATATCTTCAGAAGGTTTCAAGCCCTTTTAACCTTACCTAGCAAAGAGGGTATTATTGTCAGCAGTTTCTCCTTTTTTTTCACAACCAAATTTGTACCACAAGATGGCAACCTGAAGCAATCTTCTATAAAAACGGATGTTGTGCATGATGTCTGCTACTAGAAATGCCTTCAAAATACTTCTGTTAAACCCATGCTGTGAAGCTGTAAAAAACGTATTTTTTAAATAATCGTGCCAATGTCTGCAAATCATGATAGATATTTTGACTCGCATGGAGGAGTCAAAACTATAGCTATTTCTGAAAATCCCAAACATAGTAGTTACATTATTTTGATGGAGAAATACCCTAAAAATTGTCTGAGTACAGATAAATGATTTAATAAAGCAAAACTATAAAAATGATGCTATAGTAAAACATCTTTTTTTAAGTAGCCATAACATTCATAATTGAAATATCCAGGGAAAATATCTCAGCATGAATGTAAGGCTTGAATTCTCCAGGGAATATTTGCCTTTTCCTAGCAATTAAGTTAGCAGCTATTGTTTTCTGTGATTCAGAACTAATGCAAATCCCCTAATAATGCAACAAATTTGACATCTCGCCCCTGTGCAATATTTCAGCAACATACACTTACTTTAATTTCCGTAAAAGGTTATAAACAACTATATCTGGTGGTAGCTCTAATACATGAGGAATAGTGAAATGCATTTAAAGTATTATGCACTGCTTCAGTGTTTACATTTATCTTTATCTCAATAGGAGATTATGACTACTATGTGATTACTGTAGTTCAAATGAGTAGCTCATGGAGGGGAGTCACTATTTAAATGTCTAATAGCAAATGAATTCAGTTCATTCTCAAAAGAGTACATCTGAAAGCAGCTGCCTGTGTTATTTAAATCATACCTTCCAATGTACCTATAACTGAAGCAGCAAAGCACCAAGAACAATACTTAGCACTGAACATTCAGTAGTTAGGAGAGGGTGAATAAACTCGTTGATATTAACTGAAAATATTTTAGATTTACTATGCCTGTGATTGTACACTTTGAGCCCATTTAAGCATATATTTACAAATAATCAGACCACAGAATTATACAGAGAAATAATGAACAGTATGCAAATATTACGAAAGAAATCACAGATGGCCAATCCTACAACAGCTATGAATATTTTCAGTAGATATCAGACAACAAGAGCTGTACTCAGTGAGGGAAGAAAATCAAAATTTTACCCTCTTTACAGTGTTTTACACACTAATAACTAAAATGCAGGATTTCAGAATGCTGAATGTTCCCCAAAACCTGCTACTGTACAGCATGCACACATCAAGGCTAATGAAAAATTAAGCAAAATTCATTGGAACAAATGAATATATATATATAAATCCTACTGAATAGAGAGAGTAGGAAACAATAGAAAACAAAGCTCTTGTTTATTCAAACAAGGTATTCCCTATTAGCAATTTACTCATAAAAATTAGTTCATTTCATAATAGTCCTAAGTAAATATTTCATAATTGAGAAAGTAGACAGTCAAAGCAATAGCAAACCAGAGGTCACAACTGAGAAATCTCCAGGCCTCTATCTACAACAGTGTCTTTACATTATTTTATCTATTTGAATGCTGCTTCCATTTTAGTATGCAATTTTCATTGATCATAAACCATAAACACATTTTTATATGATAAGAAATTACTTCAAGCATGAGACACTTCAGAGCCAAATAATCACTGCAAAAGAATCTGCTTTGTGGCTTGCTTTAAACAGAAGGATAGGATTTCAAGAACTTTATTTTACTTGTTAACTTTTCTGCACTTTTCTCTTAGGCATATTACAGCTGTGAGGAACAGACAAAGCCACCAAGGCTTCTTCAGCACTTAGTATTCTCCCACCAGACTGATTCAGAACTTTGCACCTAATAAGCTGCTGTTATCTTCTGCCAGTCTTATTCAAAGCAATGTAGTTTGATGAAATATTGAAGATGAGTACATGAGAATATATAAGGAAGATATTTTAGGAGGGTTACACAAATACATCTCCTCAGAAGTCAGTAAAATAATGCAAATCTCAAAAATCCACCATGCTGTGGAGTTAAATGCTCCAAAAGAGATGGAAAATATGATCTTCTGTAGCACAAGAGTCAACAACAGCTTATCTGGGTGCTTTTATAGGGTGAAATTCCTCTTGATGTTGTCAGTGGGCATTTGGTCCCAAGACTTAGGCCACTGGCCACAAAGACAGGTCTGATTTGAACGAAACCATGACTGTAAGACCTGAGGCAGGCTCTCCGCCTTCATATGAGTTTCAGGATTGAAGTACAAATGAGAGGAAAGGCAGGACAGCTGAGGTTGCCCCCATCATGACTGAAAGAGGTATGTTGAAGTAAAAGTTATCAGCTAGTGTAAGTGTGAAGTTTATTACCATGGCAGGTATAAGACCTTGATAATGAACATCCCCTCCCCATGCACTTGTCACTCACAGGCATGTCATACCTGTAGCATCTGATGTCCAGAATGAAAACAGGTGCCTTATAACATAATAAGGCACTAGTAATTGCAAGATAACAGGTTGCAAAAGCATATTAAAGAGCTGCCTAAGATGAAACTGTATGAGACTAGCCAAGTATAAAATGTATTAGAGTTGGCACAGTTTGGAAATTTGTGGAAAAAGTGAATTGGTTACTGAAATTTTAGTATTGTCTGTTGTCTATAAGCCACCATAAAAAGGACTACATATTTCTTTTTTCTTTTATTTTCCTTCCTTCTTTACAAAACCATATTGACTCCAGAGGTACAGAATTGCATCTGCCATAGTAGATATGTGTTTCTTTCCCTCTCTCTCTTTGTATGCATGTGTGTGTGCAACTACATGTTCCAAACTAAATACTTAAATATGCAATGATAAAAGATGTGCAGTTATTTATACAAGCTCTACAGCCTATGTATTTCAAAAGCAAGTTTACTTGTATAGGAAGTTTATGTTTGGGAATGTGAAATGTTAGTGCTGTGCAATTCAGCACCCACAAAAAAGGATGGCTTTCCAGCTGGTGACTTAAAAATTGTTATCTAAAAATTCACTAGTCTCTGTTGCAAGTACAGGTGCTGTTAGTTCATTGTAAGAGCTACCCGAGAAATTTGCCATAATATCAGTGCTTTAGCAAATATTTTTTTTCACAAAATTTCTGTGGTAATTTAGAGAAGATAAGATAGTTCACGACAAAACTATAAATGCATAGCTGAAAAGATTTGGAGTCACAGTATCCCAGCAAGAATTGCAGGCTGCCTGCTCTACCAAATAATATTCTGCCTCTTGCCTCCTGCTCCAGAGGCACAACATGTATTTTACTCTGTTACAGACAAACATACTGACTACAATATGGTAGTCCATAAGCCT
This sequence comes from Eurystomus glaucurus suahelicus, assembly GCA_032159205.1. NCBI lineage: Eukaryota > Metazoa > Chordata > Aves > Coraciiformes > Coraciidae > Eurystomus > Eurystomus glaucurus. The sequence goes on along the minus strand of JAVFHW010057393.1, from coordinate 77,449 downwards.
ATCTTCTTATCTTACTGTATATGTGTTTCACCCTGGGATGTGGACAATAATATTCCACAGCCTCCGGAGAAATGAATGTCAAGAACAAACATTGTGCTGTGTTGCTGCCCCAACCTTGTACAAATATACTACATGAGCCACAGGCTAGTTTTTTATTTCTTTTGCCATTTTCATACATTGCCATTTTCATTGGAAAATTTAAAAAAAGTAAAAAGAAGTGAGAAAGTGTAGCACTAAGTGATGCTGCTGCACTGCAACAAAGATACTGCACTACGGAAGAAGTAAAACACATATCAGTGAACTTGCACCAGAGTGGGCAGTCCTCTCCAAGATAACTATCTATGTAGGCTTATACAGCACACACTTCAGTTCATCTCTTCTTGGTTCCACAGATTATGGAGATTATCTGTATCCATCCATCAGCCTTTGAACTCCAAATTTCTGTGAGGAGGAAATACCCTTCCCTCCACATCCAAAAACCTTAGTACCCGAGCCACCTGATAACTGTAGCTCTCGATTTCTATCATCCTAGAGATATGTTGAACTCATATCCTATAAATTGCTAATTTTTCCCCAAGCTGAGTATGGTGCATGACCTCTTTATTGTCACATTGTCTGCTATAAAATGGGCAGACTCTTACATTTATGACTGTTCTTGAAATAACACATTTTACAATGCTGACAAGGGAATGCAAAATTTGACATTTGCTTTTGCTAGCAAGACTTCAAAAAATATGCTAGTAAGGGAGTTTTTCTCAAAGAGTGAGAGAGAAGAGGGCTTGCAATCGTATAGAATTTTCTAAAATATGGATTGTGAATTTCACTCGACTGGTGTAAATTAAGATGTATGGCTGCATAAACTTGTGTATGACACACAGTTAGAATGAATGTTTCTGGTGCTGACCTTGATTGCCTTTACTGTTCAGTTGTGTGTATGTCCTCTGTAAGCTAATATATTTCCATAAATAACTGCAAAGTAAACCTATCTTCCTCCTTCCAAATGTGCTTTTAAAAATTCTCCTTTGTTGCAGTGCCTACAAGAAGCTTGACAACAGTTGTTAGGATGCTGGATATCTGAAACTACCAACTGTCAGGTTGACTGCTGTTGTCAAAGTGTTCCTTGTTCCATCAGTTTGTCTTTTTCCATCTGCTGCATCTCACTTCCTATTGCAAACTCTCATGAGCAGGGACTGCTTCTGTGGTTTTTGACATACAGCATCAAGCACAATCACAGCTACTAGAGAAACAAAGGAAAAAAGGTGTTGTCCATAGACAAAATCCAAGAAATCTTTGAAGGACGTAAGAAAAATTTTCAAAATCCACATGTTGTTAACAGAGAGAGAAAAGGACAGTTATGTTCTTCATACACAAGAAAATATAACCACCTGTCTGATTTGTGTGATACATTTAGCTCATTTGACTCTTTTTTATGCCACCAATGAGTGTTTGAGGCCAGTGTGACCCCTGACAATAGCTTCATTATCTATCAGTACAGAAGGACCACCAAGCCAGTTACTGGAACAAGTGACTATTAACCTGCCAGGAAGAAGACTCTAATGGGCAAAGAGCAACAGTCTTGACTATGTTGTTTGCCATCTCTGGCATGGCAAGTGGAGGCTGAAGCTGACACCTAGTGGAGAAGTCCTGTTTGTCTTTGCAAGGCAGAAGCTCATCTCTTGTGATGCTGAAGGATCCACCATTAATAGATCTCACTGAGAGGAAATGGATAAGTTACATGTCACTGGAATAGCATTGCTCCTGCAAATAGCTCTGCAGCTGCCCTCAGTCAAAATATTTTACCTCCTCCTATTCAAATGCACGCTGCCAGCAGCTCAGTTCAGATCCTGGTGCTAATGAAACCATATTACCAGCGATTTCAAAGGCACAAAGGTCATCATGTGTGGAAACACAGATTTCTTCCTACTGACATTTCTGCAAAGTAAAAAGCATCCTAGCACTGCACCTGGAGTGCTAAGATCAGTTGTGATCTTAAGCAGGTACTTATTTAACCTATCAGAGCTGGAAATGAGGAACACTGCTGCATAGCACATCATACTCCAATAATCTAGACACTATTTCAAATTAAGTAAATGACAATTTTTTTGAAGTTTTTGTTAACTGTTAACCACTCCTTTTAAAGTTTTGATTTTTTAAATTCTACTTATCTGAAACAGTTTATTAATGGGAAAATGATGTGGGTTTTCTAGCTAATTTTGATGTTGTTAGTATTGTAAGTACCCCTTTTGGAGTAGTGAACCTTTTTATGCCAATTCGTGTTTGTTTCTTGAAGTATTGCGCTGCATTTTATTACTAGACATATCAAGTTTGTTGATTTGTTGTTAGACAACTGATGTTACTGTTTTCCGGCAATAATTACATTCTAGTTGGCTAATGAAGTGAGACTGGATATTTTACCCATGAATCATTACAGTACAAGTAGAATTTTGTTTAACAGTAAAGCAACTTGTGTTTGTGCTTTAATTTCCAGACCTGAGAAATAAAGAATGTAAGGTGCCTTGCAGATGTTTGAAACAGGGAGTGTGAAGTGCTGGGGCACGAGCTGTGGGCCACGAGTTTGAGCTGACCTGTGGATGAGTCACAACCTAGCAGAATGTTTTGGTCTCCCTATTGGCTTCATGTTCCAGAGGCAGAACCTGGCCCACCTGTGTCTCTGTGGCTCTTCCCTCACCCAGGTGGTCATGGTTGGGGTGGTGGGTGACGCCAGGGACATATCTACCAGGAGCTGATCAGTTAGAGGAGCTTTCTTTTGGGTGTGGCTTCCTGTTGGGGCTGGTTGCATCTTGCTGAGCTGTCTAGGAGGCATCCTTCCACGTGAAGGGCCACTGTGGGAGCCATCTCTGTCTGTCATGTCCAGCAAGTGATGCTGGCACCACAGTGGGCAGCGGAGGAGCTGGGCCCACAGGAACTTATGGCAGGATTGTTTGAAAGAAGACTTCTGAGAGGATGTTGCTGAATTCAGTGTTGGAGTGTGTGATCAGGCAACTGATGGCAGCATAAAATGATGATGGCTGAACTGGCACAACAGAGTGTTAATTAAATAAGACAGATAGAGGGGTCTGATGCTCCGATTCTCAAATATAGGCAGCCCTGACTACTTTGTTCTACCATAATCCACAAGCAACACCATTTGAAATTCACAGGGAACAATTATTTAACTGCGTCTCTTTTGAAAGATGATGTACTTATATTAATTTGTGTTGTAAGTCAAGCACATGGGGCAGAAGACCAGCTTGGTTCAACAGAGAACTCCTTGTGGAGATCAAGAGGAAAAAGAAAATGTACAAACTACGGAAGCAAGGTCAGGGTTTGCAAGGAAGATTACAGAGCTGTGGTTCAGATATGCATAGAGAAGACACAAAAAGCCAAAGCTCAATTAGAGTTTAAAGTGGCTGGTGTTGTGTCAGACAACAAGAAGGGCTTTTAAAAGTATATCAGTAGCAAGAGGAGGTCTAAAGAAAGATTAACTGATGCTTGTTGAAGATGTTCACCTGATCAGTAGGGATGAAGAAAAAGCAGAGGCATTCAATGGTTTTCTTTTTTTGCCTCAGTCTTTAATAAAACTGACAGATGGTGGGCTGCCTGGTCCCCTGAGTTGGAGTACCATGAGTGTGGGAGCAGTGACTTTCCATTTCTGGACACTGTAAGAGACCAGCTATATCAGCTCAATATTCACAAGTCCATGAGCCCTGATAAGAGCTATCCCAAGGTATTGAAGAAGGTAGTGGATGTTATGACAGGACTCCTCTTGATTATCTACCAAAGGTCTTGGGACACTGGGTAGGTGCCTGCTGACTGGAAGCTAGCCCATGTTAGTCCTGTTTAGAGAACAGGCATTGGGGAGGTAATCATCAGGCTCAGTCAGAATGGATTCATAAAGGGAAAGTTGTGTTTAACTAATTTGATATCCTTCTATGGTAAGGTCAGCTGCCTAGTGAATGAAGGGAAGGTAGTGGATGTTGTTTTCCTGGATTTTTTTAAGGCTTTTGATACTGTCCATCATCACAGCTTCCTTCTGGACAAGTTGTCTGACTGTGAGATCAGAAGGTACACAGCATGCTGTGTGGAGAACTGGTTGAACAGCAGGGTGGTAACAGGTTGTAGTGAATGGTGCTACATCTGGGTGGTGACTGGACACCAGTGGTGTTTCTCAGGGCTCAATTCTAGGCCCAGTTCTGTTAAACATATTTGTCTGTGATCTGGATGCAGGAGTTGAATGCACCATTAGTGTGTTTGCTGATGATACCAAACTAGGAAGTGCTGTTGACTCTCTTGAAGGACAAAAAGCCTTGCAGTGGGATTTACACTGGGGCACTGGGTGATCATTAATAACATGAAATTTAGCAAGAACGAATGTCAAACTAAGCACCTGAAAAGGAATAATGCCAGGCCCAAGTGCAAATAAGGAGAAGAGTAGCAGGACAGCAGCCCTGCAGATAGGGATCTAGGGGTGCTGGTCAAGAATAGGTTCAGTATGAGTCAGCAGTATGTCCTGGCAGCCAAGAAGGCAAACCGCATCCTGGGGTGCATCAAACACAGCATAACCAGCCAGTCAAAAAAAGTGATTATTCCCCTGTGTTCGGAGTTGCTGTGGCCTCATCTGGAGTACTGCGTGCAGTTCTGAGCCCCACAATTTAAGAAGGGTGTTGAGGTCTTTGAATGCATCCAGAGGAGGACAACAAAGCTGGCAAAAGTACTGGATGGAATGTCCTGTGAGGAGCAGGTTTCCTAGAGTGGTGGTTGATGCCCCAAGCCTGTCAGTGTTTAAAAGGCATTTAGCAAATGCCCTTAATAATACACTTTAAGTTTTGGTGACCCCCTGAAGAGGTCAGGCAGTTGGACTAGATTATTATTGTAGGTCCCTTCCAACTGAAATTAGTCTAGTCCATTCATATAAGTGTATTTATTTTACTATAAGAAATTTCAGATTTTTTTATGGGTCTGAGTCTTTTTTTTGGTAACCGTTAGATTATTGCAAGTATTTTTACAGTAGAAAACTAAAGATCTATAAAAAAGATATATAAATTGGTGCCGTAATTGGCCTCTAATATTTCAATGCAACTTTTGCAAACTCCTAGGTTGAGGAAAACATGTTAATCAAACACTTTTGTCTATGCTTACTGTCTGAATGGAAGTCAATATATGCAATCTTAACTACTTTTTTCTAAAAAACTGAAAAATAATCAGAACATAAACTGCTTCCTTTCTGGTCAACTTCCCAACATCCTTCCCTTTCTCTGCCCCCCTCCTCACTTCCACCAGTAAATCAGGAGAGGACTATGCTAAACAGTTTTGTGTAAAAGAAATGAAAACTAAAGGAAATGAAAATCATGTGATAGAGAAGAGCCAACAAGTGTCAATGTAGTTTCCAATGTTCAAATGAAGATTCAGGAAGTTATAGAGAAAACACTAAATGGTTTCAATGATGCAAGGGAAAATCACTAACAGAAGCATTTTTGATAAACTGCCTTAAGTCTTCTGAAACTGATCTGCCTCATGCCTACCTAATATGACCTCTCTATTGCCCAGATGTTTGGAAAAATACAACACAAGGGACTCTGAAGATTTTTTACTTTGACTTCACTTACAAGGATAGATAATCTGAAATCAAATGATTCCACATGTGAAATCTCATGTGAATTCCAGTTAGACCTTGGATTAAAATGAATCTGTATCCTTGGAGCAGAAGATTTCTTTCAGGAGTTATAAAGCATCATTTAGAGGCTTAGCTTTATCAAACTACCACTTGCATGATTCCTTTATCAGGTCAGAAACCCAGCACTGATTCCCATCAGTCTTCTACCTGGAAAACTTCTATTTCCTTTTTCCTCCTCATTAGCTTCAGAGAATAAATGATTCAGTAGCACAAAATAATGTGTCACATTATAAGGAGTCCTGCAAATTAAATGGATTGAATTGAATCAATGTGCCACAGTGAAAAGAAGTGGTCAGACTGTATGCGGACTAATTTCAGGCAAGATATCATCTCCTGGGAGAGATGTGCCTTGTGTCATCTGCAGCCTCCAGCTTGCTGTCTTAAAAGAATCAAAAAAGTTTTTAAGAAATCTATCTGCACTGTTAGGCAAAAACCTGACATAGCAGTACATCAGAAGAGCACAGTCAAGTTTGAAAATAAGCACATACATAGTAAAAGTTCACAGATTGAATTAATCCCACAAAAACCAAATTTAAACCTAGCAGTAGACACAGCTGAGAATATGACCATATACCTGTATTTTAATTGCTTTCTGATTTCCCCACTTTAAAAATTTTAATATGTTAAAATATCTCAATTATATATAGTTCCTGCCAGTACAAACCAGAAGATTTAGCCACAATATGTAATTTTTGGTTCTGCCAGAAAAAGTTCTCACATGTAAATGTAAGTTGAATTTAAATAAATTGTAGTAATGACTGTCCTACAATGAGTCCACATTGTTAGAAAAGTGAGATGTCACCAACCTCCATACAACAAATATGATTAAAACAGGTCATAGAAACCTTAGTCAGCTCTTCCCTGGGAACTCTAATCTCCACAGTAAAACCCCAGGATCTCACTTAGACAACCTACCAGGGAATATGAAATGTCATCTTTAGTATATCACACTTACACTTTTCCCTGCTGTACTTTCAGTTTTAGAGGTGACAGTCTAAGGTTACAGCCACATTATAAATCATGGGGTAAAAAAGAAGTCCTTCCAAATAAAATGTTCTATCTTGCCCCCTAAAATCTTCAGATGCAGGACAGTTACTATGCGAGTAGGAAAAAAGGTAATTAACTGACTACAATAAACTAGACAAACCAGGTTATACACTAGAGGCAAAGAATTATCTTTCCAGGCATCCAAATGCCTAACAATAATAGTTCATATTTAAGAACTATTTAAGAGACATGGTAATTTAATGCAGTGTATTGCTTATGAAGTAAACTTGCCTAAGGAGGTCCAAAGAAATGCAGTGCACTTTGGCAACTGAACTGATGATTATGGTTTGTGCAAATATAGTTGCATGTAGGTATCTGGTAGCTTATCACAGACAGTATGGAAAAACTGTTGATCAGTGTTGAAAACATTACAGTGACTTACCGCACTTCCTACAACTATTTCTCTGCTTCTGGACATTTTCAAAAAATAATTAAAAAATAAGAACCCTGCAGTGTACTTCTGAAGCGTGCATCACTCCTCATTAGGGTATGTCAGGTTTCATCATCCCACATAATTTCGTATCTATCAGTCCAGTACTATATGTGGATGACATTCCATTAATTTACAGAGCTACCATCTAACATTTTCAACATGAATAAAATTGTGGCAGCTACCAAAATAGTACAGTCAGCAGAAGTCATTATGGAAATTAAGTAGTAATGGTTCAACTCATCCACACTTTAAAACAAAACGTTTTCATGGATGATATCCAGTTATAATAACTCAGTGATGAGAAGACTGAGGAAACAGTAATTTATAAGGGAATCCAAAGAAAACCAGGAATCATCCAAAATAACCATGCATAAGCCTAAAACCACCAATTAATAGGTAATACACAGATTATAATTATATTATAGACATAAAACTAGATGAAAAACAAAACAAATGCTCTCAGAAAAAATAACTTGGATTTAAGAAAATAAATGAAACAGCTGGAAATCCAACAACTACATTGAGTATAGAAGTTCTTCCAATTTACTCCGTCAAAAATTATGAAACAGTTATCAAGACACTAATTACAAATGCATGGACTATTTTACTTTCAAAAGATTCAAACCACTTCTGTATTCTAGGCCAGATTCTTCCTTGTACATCTCCTGTATAGCACTTGTGTGGCTAAAGGTGGCCACAAAGTCAAGTTCTAGAAATACCCCAACGTAGAAGGACTAGCTGAATCATATTGAGGCAGTCTAAGGGCTCCTTATCATTTTGGTAAACGGGACATACCTTAAGAAGGGAGGAGTGCAGGGTACATTGCTGCAACGGGCAGCACTAAAAGGTCGTTGCCACACAGTTTTAGATTAAAAATACATGGGAATTCAGGTGAATGTGTTTGGCTGGATTCAAAGAGGAACAAATGCAACAAAAAAGAAATTAAAAAATATCTTAACAATAACGCTTTATTATATGATCAGAAGAAACAATATCCCTACCCATATATGGAAAGAGCACAGTATAGTTTAATGAAGGGGCATTATAAGGTACTGCCAGAACACTTTAGCTTCCCTAGAGCTACAGGAAGGTCATTGCCACACTCCTTTCCTCCTGGTCAAAGTATAATATTTGATTCAAATCTTTTTGCACAACAAGCCCCACTCCAAAAACTTTTTTTCTACAATTAGCTGGGCTTGCTTGACAGCTGCTGCACCCTTTGGAAGGAGAACAAGGTGACAGGGCCACAAACAGACACAGAATACAACATTCAGATGAAAGATACTTACACTACACTATTCAGCGTTTTTTTGTAATTTTCCTCTACTCACTAAAAAAATATTTATAAAACCAGACACCTAAAAAATTCCTGTTTTCAAGCTTCCAGGCGCCATAAGTATGGAGGTCTTTAGAAGAATCCCCCTCATGTACAGTACAAACCTGATTAAGAAGCAATAGGTAGATAGTTATCACAATTCATTAGATGAGTTAGAAAGCTAATAAATCAGAACAGTATCACAAAGGATTATAAGATAAGTTAACAAGAGAGGCTGCTAACACTCCCCTTTTATAGGAGCTTTAAGATTTTAATACTATAAATGTAATGTCTATATATAATGAGTTAACAATGTTAAAACATTAAGGATGCTTCACTTTACCTGTTCTTAAATATTGCAATGTTATTCACTATGGTGGCAGCAGGTTGATTTTGGCAACGTATGAACATTATTTCAATAAGCCAGTTTACGCTTGTTAGATGAGTGAACATTAAATTCATTCAAGTTGGTGCTTTGGCCTCCTGTGTGAAGTTAGAGTGGTTTTACATTGGATAATATTTGCTGCTTTTAGAGATGGTTCATACTACAGCCATCTCTTGGGCAGCTAGAGGATTCAGTATGCCAGTTGGCTGAAAATATTGTAGTTGCACCAATGCACTCGGGTGCTGTATCGAGCCCTTTTGAGGCTGTAAACAGTGGCAGTAATTTCACTTCCCCTATTTAAAGTGTATGATTGTGTTAGTGAAAAATAATGTAAGTACATCAGGCAGATTTGCACAATAGTGATTGCAAAAGTCTCATTTACAAATGTCAGCCTTTCAGTAGTCCTCAGAGACCTCACTGCTGCAACATCTTGGTGTTAGAGGATTGGTGAATATTAGAAAGTGATGAATAGGTAGAACTGTTGTTTTCCTGAAAGCCATTTTGTGAAGTGTAAGACACAACTGGTTTTCCCACTTAAAAAATCACAGCCTCAAGGAAATGTTTAGGAATGACTGGATTGAGGTTATATTATCCAGCCCATGGAAACAGGAATGAAGAATCTGATACATAAATCAACATCTACTTTGTGCTTCACTGTAATTTTTTAAGACAGAATTAGTATCACCTTTTCCAGTAGTGGGTCACTATGCTCTGAATTGATCTACTCACACCAAGTCCGTCTTAAACCAATTTTGAATTATTTAGTAATTACACTCAGCAAAATCCCACCTTTACTTCAGGTGTTACAAAATCAGTCCTAGGGAAATTCAGGCAATTTGGATGATTTCTCTGGATGAGGTTGTGCTATGTTGCACAAAAGAAAATTCAGATGGAGGTGATGTGGAGCTAAGGAGTAGGAAGTGTAACCAATCACCAGGTCAAAGATGGTATCCACTGGCAACAATGCTAAAAATATGACTGTAGTAGGTCTGGCTGAGTTGGTCTTCCACACAGCAGCAGTGTTTTTGTGCTGGGAGCTAGAAGGGTGTTGATAACACACCCGTGTTGTGACTACTGCTGAGCAAGTGCTCGCACAGCACCAAGGCTCTTCCCAACTTTCCCCCCACAGTGGGATGGGGTGGGCAAGATCTTGGAAGGGGACACAACCAGGACAGCTGACCCGAACTGACCAAAGGGATATTCCATACCATATGACGTCAGCTCAGCTATAAAGCTAGGGAGCAGGAGGAGGAGGGAGGGGCTGTTCCGTTGTCCTCCAGAGCAACTGCTACGCGTCTTGGAGCCCTGCTTCCCAGCGAGTGGCCAAACATCGCCTACTGATGGGAAGTAGAGAATAACTTTGTTTTCCTTTGCTTCTGCACACAGATTTGCTTAGCTTTGTTTCTTATCTTATTTTCCTCCACTTTCTTTTTTGCTCTGCTGAGGAGGGAGAGGGGAAGGAAAGGGGGGATGATAGAGTGGCTTGGTGGGCACCTGGTGCTCAGCCAAGCTTAACCCACCACAATGACAGTCAATTGAGTGCCAGCTTTAATTTTATATTTCTTTCACAAATTACAGCCTTGGTAGTTGGAATAAAGGGGCTAGACTGACATGGTTAGAAAACACTTCGAAAAAAACCACAAGCAAACCACAAAACAACACCAAAAACTTAATGGAATTCTTGTTTCCTTTTAGCCATTCATACTTATATGATCAGTATATTAAGACTAGAACTGATCTTCCACTACAAAGAAAATTTTGTTTGTAGGGTTTTGTTTGTTTGTTTAGATAATAGAAACAGCCTGGACTGCAGAAATTCCTAGAATTTCCTTAAGCAGAAATTCCTAGCTTCAAGTAGGCAAATATTTGAAGGCCAAGAAGAGCAGGGAAAGGGGGAAAATATTTTTCTGCATGAATTCCGATAAGCTGGGACTGAATAACAAGGTATACATTATTCTTTGCCAGCAATTAAAAAAAAGGTATATTATTGCATTTTTCATCTTATCAGAAAAGTTATACTTTTTAATTTACAAAGGCATATTCTAGAGATAGCCCATTAAGCTGTAAAAAACATGGATTAATCATTATTGACATGAGAGAGGCAGTCAGGAAATTCTCAGAAATGTTTAATATGTTGAACTTTTACAAACAAGCAGCTTCACAAAGAAGCAAGTAAACAAGATAAAGGATATATCTCTACATAAACATTCTTATCAGGCTATATAGCTTTGATTTCTCACATCCTTTAAACAGTGCTCTAATGGACACTCATGATGCAGGAAAGACTCCAGCTTTCTTATGGAGATGGTGGTCAATTCTTGTTCATTCTTAATATGTTTTCTATGTGCTACCGTACTATAGCAAAATCTTGAGGTATGGATCTTCATGTTTACTCTTGATAGGCTGCTCTCCCATAGAGAGCTTACTGCTTGACTGAATTTTTACAGGTACCTTTTTAATGGTAGAATTAATCTCAGTATCTAGCACTAAGTTATCTAAACCTGTCCAAACAACAAAGTAAAACACTTGTAGAGGTACAGTTGTACATCCACTTTCAGATCAGCTAACATAGCTGACATATAGTCAAGGTCTTTTCCTTAGACAAACAATCAGTTAAAACACATTGCAAGTCAACAGAATGGCATTCACCATCTTTAAATGCACTGAGTGTGGTGTCAGTATAAAATATGTTCACCAATAAGCAAGCACTTGGTTTCACATCCAGTTTTTGTGAGGAAATGTATCTGTTGAGGAACAGAGAGAAAAAAAATTATTTAAAAGCAAAAGAAATTCTGTACTGAAGAGAGTTACTGCCAGAACACACCTCTGTTTAACACCACTGTGTCTCTAACCTGTCATGAAGATCACGATCATGCTGAAGTTGCATAACTTTGAGAGAAGATCCAGTCAAAGATGAGGATTCAAGAGTAAACAACCCTTTCAGTTTCTGCAAAATTTCTGACTGTCTAGACTGAACTTTTTATGACAACTCTGAAAGTGAAGTAAAGAACCTTCTTTGTTTCAGGCACTTTTCTTTCAGCTCTCTTAAAGCAACGACTATGTTAATAACGGATCTATGAGCACTGACTGTCTGAATATAGACATTTTGTGAAAGCTTGCATTCTCTTGAGGGTAATATACACCAAAGGCTTGCCAGAAACCCTTATGACTATCTTCTTTGTATTTACATCATTACGAGTTAGTATTCTCCATATCTTTTCTCCCTCTAGGAGTTGAGCAATACACCATACAGGTGTTTAAGCACCAACTGTCTTTCTTGGTTCAGTATCCGTTATTTACTGCAGGCTTCCAAAGTACAAAACAATATAGGCATAATTGTAGAAAAATATCTATTAAGTGTCAAACTTCTTCAACAAATACAAAAAAAATATCCCCTAAACATAAAGGTGTTTAGATTGTGAGAGAAAGAGAAGAAAGATTTTTTTACCAACATTAGGGAACATGTTGAAACAGAGGAATTAGTAGGGCCAATATTAATATTTGCCACTGTCCTCCTGTCCATTTTAGCTTTCTGTTTTCCCCTCCATTGCCTGCTCAAATTTGTGTATCCATGTGTAATCCCACTATGCTTCAAATGCTATTGCAACATACATTTTTCTGGAGGCAAAAACAAAGGAATCATAATCCTGAGATTACTAGACTAGACCAAACCAAATGTAATGAGATCTAGCTTTTTTCTCTCCATGTGAATGTACATTGTATCATTGGAGTACTGTGAAGGCTAAAATTGACCATCAGAAATCTCTGAGTGCCATATACGTGATAATAATGATTTTTTTCTTTTCTTTAAATTTCAGTAAGTCACTTTATTTTATTTAGCTTCTGACCTTTGATCTGTGGCATGCAGCTCAGATGCAGGAATACGTATCACCTTCATTGTGACATCATGTCCTCTGCCCCCCAACCCTTAATGGCAGCAGGACTTTATCCTCAGTTATTTGACTCTGTTTACCAAGACTGAATTTTGCCAGGTTGTTGCTGCAACCTGCTCCTAGTTCTAAGGGGGTAATAACTGCATAGCATAACCCGTGATACGGTGTTTAAACATTTTCACACACAGAGGTGATATTGCCTACAGGGTGCCTATGATACAGTTGTCAGTGTTGCTACCTGGAATGCTCTTAACCTGGCAGTGAATTCCAGCAATGTATGCTGCTACTGGTGCAAAATTTTTTTCATTTTTGAAAACGACTATCTAGCTTCTGTGTATTGTGGTAAGTGCTCAAGTTTAACTTAATCAGCTGGGTTGTGTGAAAGTGTGGCTTCCCCTCTAACCTTAGCTTTGCAATAAAATAAAAAAAAGAAATTAGCCAATGTTCTATGAGGAATATTTTTTTAAAATCTAGTATGTTGTTAGTAAGGGGGTGAAAACAATTGGAAAATATCTTTGGCTGTCCCATCTTCCTACTAGATTCACAAAGTACCTACTAATCATAGCACGAGAGAAGACAGCTTCTTAGAACAGGAGACAGGAAAATCCTTTTTGGAAAGGCTGATAAAGAAACATTCCTACTCAGATTCCCTCAGCAGCAGAGAATATGGCAGAGAAGAGGCAACCATTTCTGTCCTAAGAAAACCTTCCTCTCATTTTCAAACTTGAAAAGCATAGTTGCATTCAAATTTGAAGAATCAGGAACTCTTTTGCCTCTTCACAAACAAGAGTTACAGAGTAATTGGTTCCTGCAATGATGCATCCTCTTCATTTTTACAAGAAGGAAAATCCCTGTGGGACCACCCATTCGTTCTCCCTTATCTTATTTCAAACCAGAAGTTGTAGAGGACTATTCTTTCCAGTGCACGATTCAACAGAATTTTTTCCCTGAACCTGGTGATTTCCTTAGTTGAGGCACAAGTCACAATTCACTGAAATCAAGAGTAAATCTTGTATACGAAGGATGTCTATTAACGAGTTCTAAAATGACTTAATTTTTCCTTGTCCGTTCACTGTTTTATCCCTTTTGCTATACTAAAGTACTTTTGTACTTACCATAGACAACTGTTGTGGTTTAACCTCAGCTGGCAACTAAGCACTGCATCACTGTTCATTCACTTTCTTCTCTGTGGGATGGGGAAGAGAATCGGAAGATTAAAAGTAAAGACAGTTTCATAGGTAAAGCAAAAGCCACACACACAAGCAAAGCAAAATAAGGAATTCATTCACTACTTCCCATCAGCAAGGAGGTGTTCACCAGTCTTCAGGAAAGCAGGGCTCCATCATGTGTAATGGTTACTTGGGAATATAAATGCCATGACACTGAACATCTCCCCCTTTCTTCTTTCCCCAGTTTTATATGCTGAGCATGATGTCATATGCTATGGAATATCCCTTTGGTCAGTTGGGGTCAGCTGTCCCAGTTGTATCCCCTCCCAGGTTCATGTGCATCCCCAGCCTGCTTGCTGGAGTGGTGGTGTGAGCAGCAGAAAAGGCCTTGGCTCTGTGTAAGCACTGATCAGCAATAACTAAAACACCCTTCTGTTATCAATGCTGCTTTCAGCACAAATCCAAAACATAGTCCCAAAGCTGCTACTACGCAGGAAATGAACTCTGCCCCAGCCAAACCCAACACATTCTCCACCCCTCAGGGCTTGAACTCACGACCCTGGGTCTGTATAAAGTGGTTTGAATACTTCTGCCATTCTGAGCAGGCACAGATGACAGCAATTAATCTAAAAGTTTCATTTCAAGAGATACCAGTAATGCAACATGTAGTTTTTTTGGTCTTCTAACTTCTTCATGCACACTAGTCCTTGGATAAAAGAATTAAGAGATCAATACTCTTAGTAATATCAGTTCATATACCAATCCATGCAACTCTTACTATTTGCCTACTAGTGCAATCAGACAGCTGCAATGGTTCATCTACTCTTCATACTTGGCTATGTAATAACTATCAGTGACACTGTGACAAAGGCAAAGCAGGTCTAGATATTTCATTCAAAACACCTCCAAGACCCCTCACAACAGTCCTGCCACTGTTAATCCTGCTAATCTAGACAGGTGCTGGTTCCTGATTTTGCAAAAGAAAATCTGTCACGGATATCACTGGAGAATGCTTACTGACATTTAACATTGTGGAATTAACTTCTGTTGAACTCCAAAAGGAAAAAAAAACCCTTCTACAATTTGGTAAAAGGTATGTATGATAAAAGTTGTCTCTCTTTTTACTCAATAGATAAAGCAGAAAGCCTATCATAATCATATCCAGGTAGCTTCACCAGAATCAACACAGAGCTAAAACAAGTAATACAGAAGCAGGTATAACCTTTGTTTTCCAGGCTTGTTTTGCCTTTAGTAAACAACTTCATTTTTTGTAGTTCTATAGATATCTATTGGCTACAGTGAGTAAATCTGAAAAATGTGTTTTCATATACATTTAGACATTGAATATCACAGAAGTAGCCATTAAAAAATTTTGTACCTTTTCACTTAATCACAACTGCACATAGATTGCCTTTTTTAAGTTACCCCAGCCATCCTTTATTAGAACTGCTTTCTTCTGTCACAAATTTGTTTTCTGAGAACAGAGAACCAATTTCTTCTGATGTATATTCCCAACAGCTAAACCCAAATCCTTTGACTCAGTTTTCTGGTGACCATCCTTCACCCTTGAGAAAGCAGAAGATTTTTAATCACTTTGTTCTTGGTAGAATTTAAATTAGCTGTAGAGGCAGTGGGCCAGTCTATTAAAGCAATGCATTAATCCACTACACTGCATTCAGGCAGCAATACCTGTTTCTAAAAATATGCCCGTGCATTCAGGGCTTGGGGTTTTTTTGATTGTGTGTTTTGAAAGAGGCTCTTGACTTGGCCTTGAACTTCAATACTTAGCCAAGATGTCAGAGTTAGAGGTAATGTTTACTGTCATTTACCTTGATGCAGAGACCAACTCTTGTTAAAGATAAGAAATTGCCAATATACTTTGATAATACTTGAGACGCTCAGGAGGCTAAATGGCTCTCTATGGTACTAGTAAGCTACATAACAACATTTAGTTGTATCTAATTATTGTGTTGTTTCTCTTTCTTTAAACACACTTTAAGAAGTGTCATCTCACTTCAAGAAGTATCCCCTCATATTTAATTCTACATTACAGCATTAAATGTAGTTTATATCTAACACCATTCTAAGCAAACTAGTACTTGCTTCAGAAAGCAGATGAATGCAGTAAATGGTAAATGTCAGTAAGTAGATCCTTCTCCCATCAAGGTAAACCAGGAGTATTCAGTGATTTCAATAGCAGCATAGTGTATCCTTAGTCATTATTGTCCTACCAACCTTGTAAACTCCTAGTTCAAAGATGACCTCTTTTTTGTTAAAAAAATTGATGATAGCAAATCCAAATTCTGCACTGATATGCATTTTGCATTTCATTCAGATCACATAAGAATAAACAAGACTAAAGTTGGACTTAACATTAACAAGCTCATATCTTTTCTACCACTGCAATTAACAGCGGAAGGGTAACATGCACGTGCCATTTCAATAATTATAACACAGATTGAACCGAAGTTTGAGCCTCGTAACTTCTAGGGGAATAACTTGTGACTCCAAGGCTCAGAAACATTAAATGAATTGGGTTCTAGCTTAATCAACACTTCTTGCTATTTCACACCTACTTTTACACTTTTCTTGTCAGTCTTCTGTTCACTGAACTAGCCCATCTCTTACTCTTTCATCGCAAGCCCTCCTATGCTCCAGTATTTTACACTGTTGCATTTATTTGAATTTCAGTCACTCTTTCTTGAACTTGCCTGCCAGGAATTGTTCATTGATTGCACATAACTAGTGTCTTCAGCCAAGGTTTTTCTCTGTTAGTTGAAAATACCTTTCCTGTGTATACCAGGACCTTGTCATCCTGTTACACAGAAGCACTGCAGATATGTCATCCTCCTTACCTATTTCCAAGAGGTGAGTTGAAGTGTATATAGCAGATATTTTTATAACTACATGACTCCATATTTTCTATGATTTTATCTCACCCCATTTTTATTACTCAGTTTTTACCTTCCCTGTCAAGATATCCCAGCTCTAGCTGACTTAACATATCTGAAGAGGAGCAAACTTTATTCTTCTTTAGTAGTAATTTGTGATGGTGAAGTCTAAGGAACCCATTAGAGAAATCATCACAATTTTGGAAGTTATTGAAAAGTAGGCATTGTTTGTATGTCTTCCATAGTTAAGGTTATTTTATCTTTAAAAAAAAAGTCTGTGATTCTGTTCTTAGAAATTTGTCACTTGTATGTATTGCAGTCCCATGGTATGCTCTATATTGCCAAATCAGGACAGCAGGCAAAGAAAGGTTTTGTGTGAAATTGTTACTATTACCCAGGAAAGAAGACATAGTGGTATGATGGGACTAAGTTAAATCTTTGACAGAGGCAGACTAGGTCTTTACCTCAGAATTGAGTACTTCAAAAAAGAACAGAAGAGTTTTTATAGTAATAGAGCAGGTTTTATTTCAACTGAAATTAAAATGTTTGGGGTTTTTTTTTAGAAGAAAGTATAAAGATTAAAAAGGATTTTAAAAGGAAAGTATTTTAAAATTTCTCCTTCCTACCACTATGTCTTCCTTTTTTCTGGGTTTGTTCTCAATCCTTCATCTCTGTCTATAAATTGTAACTCAGGTTACTGCCAATCTTGCAGTTTCCCCAGGTCCCTAGGAAACATCTTTTTCATAACTAGAAAACACTATTCATACTCTTTTATACGGAAAGCTCATCCTGTCTTTGACACTCACCTAGAGCTTATAGGTTCAGAAAAAAAATACAGAAATAGGGGAAGCATGTGGTGGTATTTACCCTGTATACATTCCCAAGCTCCAATCACACATACTACTGGGACTTCCAGAAAAAGCTTCTATATATACAGTGGCTCTCAATAGATTTTTCTACTATGAACTTGAACTCTTGAACCCTATTGTAAACTGCCAGCATTTACAGCTTCCTGTTACAAAAGAGTTCTTCAGGTTAACCATAACTGTGAAAATCTGTATCCTTTGTTTTGTTTCCTGTAAACTGCAAGCTCTATTGAATGTCTTCTATGAGAATAGAATATTGGAAGAGACATTGAAAAATTGAACTATGTCCTATTCTTTCTCTGTTGCCTCTTTCAAAATTGATAGCCTTAGCATATTTTTTTTGTTCCCTGTAAAGATATTATTCCAAACCTTTGCTCACTCTTGCTACTCTTTGCTGATTTTTTCCAGTTCTGTTATGTACTTTCTAAGGACACATAATGTGCAAGATGGAGAGAACCACAGATTTACACCGTAACTTATGTTCAGTTCTAGCCTCTATTTTTCTCAAGTATTTTATGACATTATTTTTGCTACGTACCTGCTGCTAAGCATTAAGCATTAATAGTTCCAGGAAAATATCAAGGTCTCACCGGAGCGGTAATAGTTTGCTAAATAATGTTATATATGGAACAAATGTTACATATGGAACAAAAGATTGGTTTTATCCACATGCATGACTTCACAATTACCTATGCTGAATTTCATCTATTTTATTGCCCCCTAAAATCCATATGCAGTTCTTCTGTGTTGGCCCTCACATATCATTACAAAACTGTCAGTTTGTCATTCATTCTCTTTTCTAGGTCGCTTGCAACTGAGATAGACTGCACAGAAACCTGTTGAACTCTGTTACAGATATTTGGTCACACCTGTTGCTCTTTTATACATTGAAACACCTCCTCTTTATCCCAGAGCTGCTTAAAGGCCTTTAGTCTTTGCTAAACTAACTAGGAAAACCTTTCATATGCTTAGATTGACTACATTAACCAGATATCCTTTCTTCACTTCTTAACTGGGGTCCAAAAGACAAGCATTCAAATCAACCAAAACCCTTCTGTAGATTCACATGACAGAATTTCTTTTTACAAAGCCACATCAGCTCTTTCCCTACACTTTTGGGCCCATATACACTAGTTCTATACCTCAGCTGATAAGGATTTCAAGTGCTCTGCAGCCTAGCTGATCTGTACTTCCTTTGATCTCTTGCATGACTATTTTATAAACTGTCGACACTTCAGCCTCCTTCTCTTGCTTTAGTACCAAAGTGATTTAGCACAAGAGACTGCACACTACAATCATCATTCACTTCCCTCTTTCCACCCTGGCTTCCTTGACTGCCTTTAGATACATTGGGCAAATCCTTTCCAATGAAAATTGCTAACATTTACCTTGACCACTTACTGGCCCAGATCAGACAGGCAGCATCAAGTTGTCCAAGTTGTCAAGAGTCTTCACCTTCTTTTTATATCCATCTTCACCTGCCTGTTGGCACCAGCTTGTCCTCTGGACACTTCTCCTCCCACAGGCATGCTCAGGTGCTCACTGAGAATAAGCAATCACCTCCTCGGTCAGAGACATCCACCTGCTCTAATCACACTCAACTTGGCCTTGTACACGGTTTACATAAAATAAATCATAAGAACAAGGTTTGCTACCAAATTACAGCTAGTGATCGGTGTTCTTAATCATTCGAGACAGCTGTTTGGGAAGGAATACAACAGAACAGGAAGTCATGTGATGTTCACTTGATTTTTCTTATATCTGTTTAAAGTCTGAGCAAAGAGGAGCAAGAAGAACAGTATCCATCTCCTTCTAACTTGAGGCATTGCTCTTTCAGATTTTTTAGGTTGTCTGTTCCAAAGTTGTACAAGTCTCACCTTGGCCCCCTGGCTTATCTTCCAGGCCTTTAAAAATACTTTCAGGTATCCAAATGGCACTCTGTAGGTGTACGTGAGTGAATCACTCCCTAGATGCATACATCTTGACCAGTAAAGCATTTATAATACTTTCCTGACCAAGCCCAGAAACCTGCCAGATGAAAATACTGTAAGATGCGTGAAAATCTGCTTGAGAAAGACACTGAGATTCACTGCTCATTCAGTATCAAAATGACAGAGGTATTAAGTGAAGATGTCTACTTTTGCTGCTATCCAAAATTACTGTTAATGGTTAGGACAATGAAACAGAAATACACTTAGTAAGTTTATGGATGATACTTATCACTCCACTTAGTCAAGGGATTAAGTGTTTGCTGGAGAACAGACTAGAGTTCAGAATGATACCTTAAAACAATAACTCCAATCTGAAGATGAGAGTAATTAAAAAAAGAACTTTCTTGCATAGGGAAGAGAGAAATCTGGCACAAATTCTGTACAAATACAGAATATGAAATTCTTTAAGCAGCTGCTCTAAAGCAAAGAATCTGAGGATGCAGTGGGTCGTATGGTCAGTAGTGTAGCAATGTCCTCCTGATGCAGGAGATGTGAATTGTATGCTGTGATGCAGGACTAATAGAAGAGATACTAAGTAAACCTTTTTCTCTTCTGCATATGCTAGGCCTTAGCTAGAATGCTGTACTTTTGAGTGCCGCACTTCCAGAAAGATTGTGGGCCAGCTGAAGAGTCCAAGGCAAACAAGAGGCAGGATATTAGGTCTAGAAAATTTGCTCACAGATGCAGAATTAGGTTTGTTTATCCTAGGAGGGAAGACTGCAGGAAAGCAGTTGTAACAGTCTTCATATTGATAAGGGGCCATTGTAATAACAAAGGGGATAATTTGTTCTACTTCTCCATGTCAGAGCTGCATAAGACAAACATAGTAAGTTTAAATCACAACAAGGCAGAATCACATTAGACATGATGAAACATTTTTAGCAATAAGTATAGTGAAGGACTGGAACTGACTGCCTAGGGAGGTTTAGAAAGAAATTCAACAAGCATCTGTCACAGGGATAAAATAGATGATCTCTTAAGATCCCTTCAAGCTTTCAAATCCCTCATTTGCAGTGCCAAAGACAATGACTTCAGCCAGAAATAAACATGAGATATAGGCTGACTCATCCTACATTAACCTTTATACAACATTTTTTTTTTCCTACATATTGAATTTCTAGATCAAGAGTCTACCTCCAAGTCTCTGTAAGAACAATAGTAAATAAATAACCTTTCTTTCCAATGCCAATATTTGTTTCTTTGGACTTGCTATCCCTATCATTTTTCTTGTGTTCACTTCCTCTAGGAAATTATAAACATTCCTCCATACATTGTTCTATGTCATTCACTTTATTTGGTGACTTCGTTATTGTTGATTCTGAAAGTCTGACAATGAAAAAACAAATTTTGGTGGTAGATCAAACAGGTTTTTAGAGTAAATTATGCGTTTTGTTGCCACAGCAGGGATAGGAAATATACCCAGTGAACTGGAATTTTAATGATTATTTCCCCCATTTTCCCTCATAGCATTTCCCTCAGCTAGGAATTACTGTAGTCCTGGAAAGCATGCCCACAGGCTACTGGGCTTTGGGTGGATTTGTCAACAGAAGAGAGATTTTTCTCTTTAAAGTACAGCACTAGTGACCATAACAGTGTTCCAGCCAGCTGCCTAAGCGTGCTTGAATGCAAAGTTCAATCTAGAACTTACAACACCTGCTCTTGTGATTTGAGACAGTCTTTGGTGTATTTGCATAAGTGGATGCAAAGACATCCATTTCCCCTGTCTGCAGACCAGCTGGCTTCTTTCTGGAGACAGCACGGTAGTGTCCTTTTTTTATGATGGATCTGAACCATTGCTAGGTTGAAGCATCAGCAGAGCAAGACTGGCAATGCCTTTAGTCCCTGGTGTGTACATCCATTTAGGCAGATCCTCTTTAATTCTATCCAGAAATGTAGCCTTTCTTCTATCCAGATTAAATGGTATCTTTATTATTGCATTACTCGGGCTTGGATTTTTCTGTGTATACTAGTTTGTACCTGCAGGATCTCCAATAATACAGTAATAACACTATTGAAGAAAAAGATAAGAACATGAACTTGTCTTTCTTCATTGCAGCATTTTGCCATTTCAGTTCTTCATCCCAAAGACTTCACTTTTAGCATTCCCTGTAAAAACCGAAAAAGTGAATGCTTTTCATACATAATTTTTTTTTGGTTCATCAGCACACAGAATGTAAGGAAGGCCAACAGTAGGATGCCTAAGTTAGACTTCAGCAGGAACTGAAAGGCGTTTTAAAACAGATACATACACATACACTTGCTGCCTTGCAGATACAGGTGTTTCTTTCTTATGTCAGCAGCAAGAAATAAACTACCAGTTCATAGCACTCTTCTGTCAACATACTAAACAATTATCTCCACTGTAAATTCCAGAATAACTTCTTTGAAAAGAAAGTTGTTTGTGCTGTGTCACCTTATCTATTCTATATTATTTCTGTATTAGTCTAGAAATTAAAAATAATTTACCTTCTGAGCAGTGGCAGAAAGATCTTTAGATATAAGATACAGAAGAGTAAAGACTCCTAGAAGATGAAGAGCACTTCACAAAAATTATGGAAAGATGAGGAAAAAAAGTTCTGCAGGAAAACCAAACTGTATATATTGCCTTTAAGAAAACCAAACAAAACAAAACAACAGATGAGGATCTCCTAAATCAAGAGCAGTCAAATGTTAATATTTCTCCAACTAGCATAATTTATCACTCTAATGCCTAGGTTCAGTTCGATTTTAACATTTTCAGCCTATGTGAAAAATAGAAATCCTCAATAGTGGCTGGTCGTGCTTTCCTTGTAAACTTACAGTGACAGGCTCATATTGTGAGACCACTGACCTTCAGGATGGCCTTTGTTCCAGGGCTGGAGCCACAGGAGGTGTTCCTGAGTTGCCAATACAGGTGTTGGTCATTTCCTCTCATACTCCAAAGAACAGATGCTTCCGGTGTAAAGGAACATGTCTGTAGTGCCATAGCACTCCAGACACCCTTACTGCAAAACAACTCTTTGAAAATCATGGGTAGCCCCACCAGCTGTGGAATAATCCAGACAGTTACATGATCTTCCCCCGGGAGTCCTGAAGAGTTCATTGTCATGGCACTCTGGAAAGTGCAATTTCGTGCTGTGTGTCTTGGTAAGTAAATAATCTACTCACTTTTCCTTGAAATGTAAATATTAGATCCATTTGAAGACATTTAGGAAGAACTTTCTTAGTCCTTATCTGACTAAGAAACTTCTGAAACTTGAAAACAAGATATAAAACTTGGAACTTCCAAGTCCAGTATCCTCAAACACCAAATGAAAGCCTCCACATATTACCTGGCTTTTTGTCCAACACCATAGAAATCAGTAAGATTTTCTTGATATGCTCTGAGAACCATCAACCAAAGTGACTCATGTATCCTCCATGTTTATTTTGGACTTGTTAGTGTTTGTGTACCTAGACCTCATTTGGATTGTAAACTAATCTTGGCAAGGGATTTCATAAAGTAAGTAGTCTAACACATCAGTTATTACCTAATCACAAAAAATGTCTATGCAGTCATCACTTTTTGCAGGAATAGTCAATATGGCTACTGCAACAAGGGCTCCTACTAGAGAGTATTTTTCCCCATTGTGTTTATTCAGTACTATAATTAGTGTTTCTTTCAGTTAACTTTTGACTTATGATCACACAGCCTATTTTATCATTTATAAATAGAAGTACTTGTTATTCATTACTAAACAATTAAATATGAATTAGTTGTAAATAAATTATAAGAAGCATTTAAGTGATATCCCATAGAAAAAACCAAAGTCTCCTAGCCGTCAACATATATCCTTCTGTTATACATAGCAGAAGAGCCACTTAAGAGAGCTTTGAGTGCTTTATCTTGGTGCTGCTGCTGCACTGATGCACTTTATCATCACTGCTCTCAGGGATGAAGAGGAGATGTTTGTTAGTCAGGTTCTGAATCTCAATGCAGAGAAGGTTTTTATTTCTTATGGATTCAATTCATATTCACCCTATAAATCATAAATTGAGCACCTGAGGTTTAAAGCAGTTTGACAACTCAGTTGCTATAATGCTAGTGGTCTTAAACTCTGACAGAGTATGCACTTTTGCAATCTTGTTTATAAACATCAAAGCTAAATTTGAAATGTCAAATTCCCTACTAGAAATTCAAGATATTCACTGAGTTTTACAAATGCCACTGGTGATTCTCTTACTTCTGAGCAAGCTGCAATTTTCTTAGTGAGGTATCAGATTTGAAGGATCATTCAACTTCAGTATTATTTATGAGCACTTATAAAGCCCCTAGCTAAGGACAAATTTCCATATTACCTGCTGCTGTACTGCTTCCTCTCATTGTCTGGGAAAGCAAACAAACAAAAGTATTTTAACTGTCTCAGTTAAAAAAGGAGTAAGTATGTTCTGAGGAAGATGGTATGTTTTGTTTGTTTATTTGACTACATACACAGACAGATTTATGGCTCTGGACCTTTCTCTTTGTGGTGAATGACTTCAGCTGTATTTGTCTTTTGCCCCAGCAGACCTTGTCATTTCAGTAAGTGTCCTTCAGCAATGTGAAGAAGTCACAAAATGTGAATTTTTTTTTCTCTAAAGTTAGAATGGAGAGACCTTTTACCTTTTAAATATTTCTCAGAAAGGAATTGTGTCTTCTGTTTTCTCACCTCTAAAAGAGCTGATGCAACTTGTCTGCTCCTGTTTCAGACTGAAATGAGAATGAACTGACCCCCAAAGCAGCCATACAGCCCTTTGTTTGCAGGAATCACCAGGAGATTGAGACATTAAAGTTAACTCTCCTGAAGGGATTGTTGAACTTTAATTCCCATGGACAATAGCTCTAACCACCATGCTGCTGATGATTCAGAAGTCTCTCCCTCTTTCTCCAGTTTTGGCTAGAAATTACGTGCCAGATCCAAAAGGACTTCCAAGCAAATGTTTTTCACAAACGGAATCTGTGAAAAGTTGTGAACTGAGCAATCTCTTCTTGCATGATTAAAAGTCCACTCAGGAAAAGCTCCTAACCATCTCTAACACATATTCACAGCAGGTCACCTAGAAACAACTGTATGTAACAGATCAAAACTGCTTCTCTGCCTCTCTTATTAGCTAAATTGCTCTGGACATTCTGGAGAAGACTGCTGTAGAGTAATCTGTTATTTGTAGTAATTACATCAATTAAACAATCAACAAGAATTACATGTTTACTGTAGTTCAAATTCATACCAGCGCTCTTGATGGAGTCAATGTGTGGGTAGATTCAGAGCCCCAAATGAGTGTGGTGAGGCAGCATGCTTTGAAATGGAGCATGTTAACAACTTGCAGTGGTAAACCCAAGCCAAATCAAAACAACAACAAACAATAACAACATCAAAAACACAGGCACAAGTTGTTCAGCATCCTCATTCACATGACTTTCTGTTCCATGGAAAGACAAGGTACCAGCTTGTAGTAATACATTGGAGGTTAGCTACTGTGTAACAGCACATCTTTTATGTGCTCTCTGGCATTTCTGTTTCACTCACTTTAAGTCACAATGATTCAAACCCATTTGTTTTTACTATCCTTCTTTGGTAACTTTAGTATCACTCAATGTTCTATCTCTATTAGCTGTTGGCCTCTAACAAAAATATGAACTCCCTGCACCACAGTTCAACATCTTTTTTATTTTTTTCCAATAAACTTCCTACAGGTTTCAAAATTTCACTTAAAACACTGAACTTTGGAAAATAGACCATTTGATATTTTATCTGGCGACCCTGTGGTCACTTACACAAAGGTATAACAGGCTTCTGCTGACCTCAAACCTCATTTTAAAGCCAGCTTCTGTGCTAGTGGGAGGGTTTTAAGGCTATAAGTCTTCCTCACTTTGCAGCAGAGCCATATTTCTGCAGCTTTTAGTGAGACAATAGAGATTTTACTTAAATCAGAGTAATGAACACAGTCCCTATAAATCTTCCCTTTATATATAAAAAATATACATTTTAAAAAATGCCAAATTAGTGTAAAGGGAAGGAACTACTTTAAAAATCTATAATCAGCATCATAGGTAGATATTTGGGCTGAAGCAGACTGAGGAAGTGGTGGGTGACTGGTAGAAAAGTTGATACTAAAAGGCACTTTTTCCTCCCCATACCTGCACAGCACCCTCAAGGGTCAAGAGCTGTCTAGCTAATAACAATGGGAGTTGACAGGATGGATTTTATTTTTCTTTTTTCAACATATTCTGTGTAATCTGTGGTAGATCCTGAGAACTGTCTTGCATGGTGTAGGTTTATAAAAAACACCCTGCATGGACTACAACATTGACTAGTAGAGCTGTTCACAAAAAAGTTTACTCTAGAAACTGTTGGATGTTCTTTTTGATTTTTGAAAAATCTCTTTGTTCGATACAAATTTCGTAGTAAAAAAAAAAATCATTTGAATAGGATTTTTGGGAAGGATATTCAGTTTAACTTGGTACCTCTCATCCAGTCTTTTTATTGTTGAGATATAATTTGTGTTTGGCAGAAGAGACAATCGGCAAACATCTGCTACATTTACAAGCTAGTCATTTGCCTGTATAACTACAACATCATTCATCTTCTATCTTTAAAAGTAGATTCGATAGGTATAAACTTTATATACCTGCTAAAGTAAATATTATATATATCTCGTATACAATATATGATATACTTAAATATATTTTTAGTATAGTATTAAATACATAATTTAATATACTGTTAATATAGTATATTAAATGTATATATATAAAAATATATATTCTATTATTGTTTTGGTGGGAGCTGAAGAGCTGATCTGGCTAAAATTATGCTTTAAGATATTTCATCTCTATAAAAACTGTCTGCATAGTCATTTTGGTACTGGTAAGTAAGTCATTGCTTTTTTAAGCACCTTGGAATGTCTTCAGACTGACAAGCTCAATATAAAACCAAATTCAATTCAATTTAATTTTTAATATATCTGTATAAATCCCTTTGAGGTCCTATTATAATTCTTTCCCCCTGCATAAATTCCCCCTTCTCCATAATAAAGTTTGCAGCTGTGTTACAAAGTCACAGATTCTAAATACTGTCTCATAGTACAGTTTTAAAGTCTCTTGGGTGACTGATAGTCCCTCTCTCCCAGCTATAACACTGACATTATAAACGTGAACATTTCAGTGATAGATGAGTCTGCACAGATCAAAACACAAATATGAGGCTTTTCCAGTTAGCCTGCTAAAACCCACTAAAAAGAGATTTTCTGTATGTGGAACCATAGTTATGGATTAGTAGTCTTTTAGCTAATGGAGCAATGTTAAAGAGAGAACTTCACACAGGCAGAAACTTACACTTTGTTGAAAACTTAGGTTTATTCTGCTCTCCCATGCTTTGAACAATTTTCCTCTTTAGCAGGGAGTTTATGCTAGATTAGTGGGGGTTTTATGCTAGCTAAGTAGGATCTTTGTCCTTGTCTTTTATCTTTGGATAAAGAACTGGCTGGAAGGTCAGACTCTAAGAGTTGTGGTGAATAGCTCAATGTCCGAGTGGAGACCAGTGAGGAGTGATGTTCTGCAGGGATCAGTACTGGGACGGGTAATATTTAACATGTGTGTTGGTGACATGGACAGTGGGGTTGAGTCAACCCTCAGCGGGTTTGTGGATGACACCAAGCTGTGTGGTGTTATTGACATGCTGGATGGAAGGGATGCCATCCAGAGGGACCTTGACACAGGCTCGAGAGGTGGGCCCATGCCAACCTCATGAAGTTCAACAAGACCAAGTGCAAGACCCTGCACCTGGGCTGGGGCAATCCCAAGCACAAATACAGTCTGGGTAATGAGTGGATTGAGATCAGCCCCGAGGAAAAAGACTTGGGCGTGCTGGTTGATCAAAAGCTCAACATGAGCCACCAAAGTGCAAGTGCAGCCCAGAAAGCCAACCATATCCTGGACTGCTGCAAAGGAAGTGTGGCTAGCAGATAGAGGGAGGTGATTCTGCCCCTCTACTCTGCTCTGGTGAGAACCACCTGGAGTACTGTGTCCAGCTCTGGAGCCTCCAATACAAGAGGGACATGGACCTGTTGGAGTGGGTCCAGAGGAAAGCCACAAAGATAAGGCATCTATGTCTCCTATAAACACAGGCTGAGAGAGCTGAGCTTGTTCAGCCTAGAGAAGAGAAGACTCTGGGGAGACCTCATTGTGGCCTTCCAGTATCTGAAGGGGGCTGTCCTGGTTCGGCCAGGACAGGGTTAATTTGGTGTGGCTTGGCTCCACTTGGCTCCCTCCATTTGTCTGGATGTTATTGCTCATTCTGTACATTGTTTTTCTCACTGTTGTAATTGCTGCTGTTACCGCGATTGTGTATTGTGTGTCATTGTATTAAATTTTCCTTTTCTCAATCCCGGCTCTGTATTTCCCTGTCCCCCTTCCCTGGACTGGCACTGGGGGTGCAGTGGCAGTGGCCACTCTGCTCCCAGCAGGGACTGAACCACCACAGAGGCCTACAAGAAAGCTGGGGAGGGACAGTTTACAAGGGCTTGTAGTGCTAGGACAAGGGGTAATGGCTTTAAACTGGAAGAGGGAGATTTAGATTAGATATAAGTAAGAAGTTTTTCATTCTGAGGGTGATGAGACACTGGAACAGGTTGCCCTGAAGGGCTGTGGATGCTCCATCCCTGGAGGTGTTCAAGGCCAGGCTGGATAGGGCCTTGAGCAAACTGGTCCAGTGGGAAGAGTCTCTGCCTTTGGCAGGTGGTTGGAACTACATGATCTCTGAGGTCCATTCAAACCCAAACCGTTCTATGGTTCTATGATCTTATCTCCTAAGGAGCCCTCACTCTACTGCGATGAAAAGTCAAAACTAAATGGGATGGCACCTTCATTCTGGGAATGCTGTTAATCTAGCCCTATACATAAATACAAACATTCACTTAAAAATCTTAGTGCTGTAAGGTCTTTCAAATGAAAAGGGTCAGTCATTATGATATATTATTAGAAGTATTTTTCTTTTATTTATGGCACACTTTGAAACAAATCATCCACAGGTGCAAATCTGTCAGTGAAGTCAATGGAGCTATACTGACTTACAGTGCCTGATGATCTAGCCCTGTGATTTGAAATCACTAGTAGGAAAGGATAAAAAAGTGTCTGGATTAAAAAGTGGATGGATGCTGTAATTCTGACAACTGATTGATGCTTCATCAAATTCAGATGAACTCTACAAAAGGCTAAGAACAACTATATGTGATAAATTGCTCTGTTGAAATAAACAAAAAAGACGACTTGACTTTCTACAGGATGTAAGAGGGTAGGATGTTATTCCATATTGGTTTTTTTTTAAATTTTATTTGTGGGGTTTGGACAATATCATCAAAGGGACTGTCAAAAGGCTAAAGCAGAGTTCTTACTATATTTTTCTTTAAACAATGGAAGTGCTGAGTATGTCAGGAGCTTTCACATCTACTTTGTGAAAAGTCAGATTATTCTGATAAGAAAACTACTACCAAATTATTTTCCAAATGTCTTTCAATATTGAGTCTTTTCAGAACCAGTCCATGCTTATCTTACTCTCTTTCATCACTGATCAGAACAACGCTTGTGACATATAAGTTATATCACAAACAAAGGAACAATCTCATTATTTTGTCTACAACATACAAATTCATAAGGTGCATTGCCTGGAGTACAAGACTAACAGAACTAATTTTCAAGAAGCTCAGAAAGTTCTTATCAGTCTCTGAACTTGAAAAGGTTGCTGTTTTGTTTGAAAGTTTAAGTAGTGTTTAATGCAGTTTTCAAGATTTTATTCTCTCCCACTTAAGCTTCAAAAAAGATTAAGCAAGAGTGGTTATTCAGTCTTTTTTGAACTACAATAGCATTGTAAGTGTCAAAAGAAATGTTTTTTATGTATGAAAAATATTATCTATCAAGCACATCAGAGCCTATCCCATTCATGCCTAAGTCAGAGAAAAATAGCTGTAGCCAAGTGGTTGTATTATGTATTCCAGTTAGTTAGTCACCTCACTTACTCCAGTAGAGAACTTTCCTTTGATTTGAAGGGATAGAATTTCCAAAGGAGTTGCTTCAGTAAACAGACTAAATGTTCAAAGCAGAAATGACAGAAGTATTGTCATCTCTCAGAATCAGGAATACAGTGTTATTTGAGAGAAGATCACTGATAGTCAGCACTACAGATTTTAGTACATTTTCAATATTTGTGTCTTATGCTAAAAATGCAAACGATGTTATAATGAGATAAGGAGTAAGGACACAGGAGTACAAAGGGATATATTATGTGAAATTGTCAGAAGAAAGCAGATGTTTAAGAAGACATTTTTCTCCAGGGATATCCATGACAGTAACTCCTGTCATTATTTTAACTTTTCCTTTCTGTTACTAATTTACTAATAGGACAACTGCACCAAAAATTTTGATTATAATAATGTTATGCTCTAAATCTCTTTTCTCCATTTTTACTTACTGAGTTTTTTTTCTTATATCACTGACTGAATAACAAAATACAGTTTGACTAAGAACTACAGGAAATCATTGCTATCAGTTTATTTTGGAACAAGATGTAAATGTTCTTTCCTAGAGAACATTACCTTGTCTTATTCTGCTAAGCAACAAAAGCTTACAGCATGACATCCACAAAGGCTAAATCTTCACAAATACTTGTGTGTTGCAGTGCCAAACACCTAGCTGAAGCCTTAGGCCTGACAATCACTCAAAGGCAAAGGCAGAGCTAGGCACTTACAGTGAAATACTCAGAAACTGGCTAAGTGGAAAGCTATCTAAGATGGCAAATGAGATGCTGAGAAAAGCAAAGATGCTTATGCAGTTGGTGTGATCACAGCTTTGCACCTACTTCTATGCAGAACCACTAGCTATGAATGCCTCCTAGAAATTGGCACCTAAGTCCCAACTGGTGAGAATTAAGAAATGAACCTAGTTGTCTACAATACAGTGCAGCTCCACTGGAGGATTTCCATGGTACAAGAAGACCTGGATTTAAAGACATGGTTTAGTTGTGACCTGGCAGTGCTGGGTTAATGGTTGGACTCGATGATCTTGAAGATGTCTTCCAACCAGAATGATTTTATAATTCTATGATAAAGCTATATCTTGCTGGCTAGAAAAAGGGATTATTTACATTTTCTCTGAGGGACAATATACTTCCACAGGATACTGGCTCCTGTAAGCCAAGTTTCCCTCATCCCTTCCTTCTTGAATGGTTGCATTTGAGATATACTTTTCATAATGTTTTGCCAGTTCAGCCATCATCATTTTACGCTGCCATCAGTTGCCTGACCACACAGTCCGACACTGAACTCAGCAACATCCCCTCGGAAGGCTTCTTTCAGACAGCCCTGACATAGGTTCCTGTGGGTCCAGCTCCTCCACTGCCCACTGCGGTGCCAGCATCGCCTGCTGGACACAACAGACAGAGATTGCTCCCTCAGTGGCCCTTCACAGGGAAGGACACCACCATGAGAGCTCAGCAACATGCAGCCAGCCCAAACAGAAGCCACACCCAACAGGAAGCTCTTCTAACTAATCAGCTCCTGGTTAAAATAGCCCTGGCCTCACCCATCACCCCAACCATGACCACCTGGGTGAGGGTGGAGCCACAGAGACACAGGTGGGCCAGGTTCTGCCTCTAGAACATGAAGCCAACAGAGACAACAAAACTTTCTGCTAGGTTGTGACTCATCCACAGGTCAACTCCAACTTGGGGCCCACAACTCAGGCCCCAGCACTTCACATAATTACTTACTGTAGCTGGAACCTGAATCTTGGATTCTAGCATCTTTTTTGAATGTTCTTAACTTCTGAGCTAGATTTAATCTTCTATCTTGGTGACCATAATGAGGCATTATTTTTGAAAGAGAGAGAAATGATGCCCAGTTTGGCCCTGTCTGCCAACTAGCATAGGTTGCTTCTGGCAATTTTTCTCTGTGACAGCTTAGAGGGGACTAGGAACCCTACTTCTGGGCTAATATTTCTCCCAGTGAGCAGGGCAGTAAGAGACAGACGAAAGGGGCTGAGATCTTTTCATGAAGGCACCCACAAAACAGACAGCAACAGCTATCAAAACAGGGGTTTATTGCAATCAAAGTTGCCTGGCACTCCTTCTGACAAAATACAAGTTTGGATGTCAGTTGGAATATAACTACTGCACAACTAATTCCTACCCTTAAGGAAAGATGAACCAAAATGGTCATACAGTCACTCATAAAGGGGAAACCTGCCACACAAGAGTGCCCAGAGTATCTCTCACCAAAGGGGGCATGCACCTCACTCAATCCACAGAGACTCCCTCAATCCATGGAATTATCCTTGGATGGCGTATCCAAGGGGAGGTTCCGACTGCCAGCCCTGCTGCTCTGTGAAGAACCAACTCAACTGGTTCTTAGGTGGGACTCTAGTCAAGTGCACCCTAGTCGGGAGTGCACTGCAGTCATTCTAATTGGTTGAGGGGGCAAGCCCAGACAAAAGTCTAGACCTTTTGTCTAGAGGCATCAGTTAATCAATGTGAGGTATGGTTTAGCAGCTAAGATTTACCAAACCAGTCTGGCACGTTATGGTTTTGCCCTTTTTTGTCAGTCAGGGAGGCTGTGCCTGCCAGAAATCCTCACTCACAAGACACTGGTAAAAGTAATAGCATGCACAAAGAGAATTGCACAGTTCAACAGTCTAAAGTTAATAGGTATTTTTACTTGTTTTGATTTAAGGTACTATGTTTGTGTCAGTATTTTATCTGAAGTCCTTTTACTGCATGTGGCACTAGCCACAACCCTGTCTCAAATGCTTTAGTACAAAGTAGAACTCAGATAAACATACAAAAGACATCAATGTTTAGATTAATGAGTTAAGCTACAGACATTTTGGAGACACAGTTACAGAATATGTTAGTTATACTCACACCCAAAGGCAAGAAAACTAACTGGACACCTTTTCTTCCCCAGTATACAAACTGCAGTGCAGTGGTGTGTGCATCCACCCACCAGCGGCATTGTGTCAATAGGTATGAATTACTAGGGTTCTGCACTATATGCTCTTGCAAAGCTAATTCCTGGAACACATTTTGGGGGAAAGAAATGCTGGAAATTTAATTTTTTTTCAGAACCTAAAGGTACTCATAGTACATGTGATGACTTTCTCCAAGGGAGATGCACAGTGTAACAAGTTACTATTGCCATTAGTATTTGGTGTCCAGATTTATGAGCTGTTTTATGTTCCTCTATTTTGTTGCATAAAAGAAACATTGAAAACAGTGTTATTGAAAGTATATAAAAATAAAATATTCACAGCTAAAGTAATTCGAACAATTTTTTTCAGGTAGCAAACTCTATCTTTAAAATAGGAATTAAATTTATCTTCTGCATTTCCTAAACACAGAAGATAACTGGAACTAATGAAAGTGGAGTGTTGCGGCAGGTTTTTTTTTTGTTTGGTTATTTTTTAATTAAACATAATGCAAACAAAGCATAGGCCTGTGTATGTTAGCCTAAACCTTCTTTTCTTTACAAATAAACCAGATTGCTTAAATGACATGTAAAATAACAGCCAGTACAAGTACAAAATATTTCCAAATGCCTTAAAACCTATATCTCACTACAAGAAAGATATTGAGGTACTGGAGTGTGTCCAAAGAAGAGCAATGAAGCTGGTGAAGGTCTAGTGAACAAGTCTTGTGAGATGCAGCTGAGGAAACTGAAGCTGATTGGATTGGAAAAAAGGAGACTGAAGAGGGAACTTATCTCTCTGTACAGCTACCTGGAAGGAGAGTGTAGCGAGGTGAACTAGGTCTCTTCTCCCAAGTAAGAAGTGATAGGATGAGAGGAAGTAGTCTCAAGTTGTGCCAGGAGAGGCTTACATCAGATATTAGGAAAAATTTATTCACCAAAAGGGTTGTTAAGCATTGGAACAGGCTGTCCAGGGAAGTGGTGGAGTCACGATCCCTGAAAGTATTTATGTGTAGACACCTGGGGACATGGCTTAGTGCTAGACTTGGCAGTGTTAGGTTAGCAGTTGGACTCTATGATCTTAAGGGTCTTTTCCAGCCTAAGTGATTCTATAATCTGATGATTTAACTTAATATCTAAATATATGAAAATGCTGAGTTATCAAAACAGGTTTGGATAACATAATGGCAAAAGTAACCTCCATACAGCCTCCAAATCTATACTTAGAATTTTGACCACAAGGAAGTTATGGGATTTATAAATCTCAGTCTTACATGCTTC
Organism: Eurystomus glaucurus suahelicus; assembly: GCA_032159205.1. NCBI lineage: Eukaryota > Metazoa > Chordata > Aves > Coraciiformes > Coraciidae > Eurystomus > Eurystomus glaucurus. Next base: position 43,553 of record JAVFHW010057393.1, on the reverse strand, counting down.
AGAGAAGGGTTATTTTCCTGACTGAGAATCTAAAGGTTTGTTTCAGAGAAAATCAGTTTATTTTTCCTCATCATAAACTTTGTCTGACCCTTGTTCTACATTAATGTGTTCCATCAATAAATAATGATATGCACCTCAACAGAAGTCAACATTTACTTCTTAAAATACTTTTCCTAGTACCGCAATAATTGGAAAGTCTTTTTAATCAAGATGGAAAACAAGATGATTATGGGTGTTCATAGGGCAATAAAAGGTTCTTTTTACTTTATACATTAGTTTATAATGACTGCTAGTTGGGGATTTTCTGGTGTAAGTCACGCCATAGAAAGGGACATATCCTCTTTGTAGTTCTTTGTGCAAAATTTCTCAAAGCTGCTCTGTGCACTGTATAAATATTAGTTGTACAAAGATGAAGTCAGCAGAAAAGATTTGTCTATTCCTTCAAACATATAATAACTCACAACTTATTTCTTCATTTATTTGTACCTTATCTGTACTATAGTACCTAGTGTCCATCACTTCATTCATGTGGTAAGACATGTATGGAGGCTAGAACAAAGCCACTCTGAAATAAACAAAATTCAATTGTGTAATTTAGTGATCATGTGTAGCATGTGGCTCAGGAGGAAGCAACAGACTGAGGAAAGTAAACTGATACTTCAGGTTCCTGTTAATTAACCATAGATGTTGTCTGGCTATAGTATTTTTAGATTGCATTCTGAGCCTTGAGGCGTACACCCTACATGACACTGGAAAATAAACTGGAATGAAAAGCATCACCTCACAAACGGGAAGTGGAATGGGATTGAAAAGATACAAGCAGTTAGTTGGTAAGATTAAATTGTTTTATCTTCAACAGCATATAATTTAAGAGACTTGATCTTCCTCAAAATACACAGTGTAATGCTACTGATGAGGGAAAATGAATGCTGTATCCCATTTAATGACAAATGTACTCACTGAAACTGATGTCATCATAAATAAGTTTACGAACCTGTTTTTCCATTGAATCAGAGGTGAAAGGAAGGATAAACCCAATTCTCTTGCTGTAAATGGTATTCAGGAAAAGTACATAATTTTATCTTTTACTTTTTCAGTATTTAGAGATGGATCCTTTGTGCTTGGTATTCTACCATACCCAGATAGCTGTTTTCTGAAACACAACACTTTTCTCCTGGCCTGCCAGATCAGACTCTTTTCAAGGACGAAATCCCAGATTGGATTTTTACTACATAATCTGATCTATCTCCAGTATAACACCGCTGTTTCAGTTTAAATCTAACCATGGAGTTTAGGTGTACATACAGACTGATTGCAAGAGGCTTTTAGTCCTTGTGGCTGTTTTGTTCAAATAACTGCTTCCAATTGTAGCAGTCAGCAGTCTAGGCGCTGTGGAAAACTTTACGCTATATTTCAGTGGCTGAGAAGTTTACATGTGTCACTGTCATGTCTGTATCTAAAGAAAAAGAAAAAAATTTTGGAAACCCACCTTGCTAACAAGAACTTCTACTTTAATGGAGAAAAAAGGGACATAAAGAGAACAACACTTATTCATGCAAACAGTTGGTTTAACACACACTGAACAAGTTGATGCGTAAATTAGCTATGATAAATGCTTGTGCTAAATGTGGTTATTTATTATGTCTTCCATTATATGAATTGGTTGCAGAATTATAACAAATACTCTTTATTAATCTTACCTTCCCTGTGACTGTAGGATGACTTGAGGCAATTATCTTCACTGTGAAACTCAATTCCATTATTGTTGACAGACAGAAGAGACCAGACAGCTTCCTAATCCCGCTCAAATCCTCCTGCTTCTGCTTTTTAGCATATTACATCTTATCTTGTCTTTCTTGTCGACATGGCGTCTCATGGCATCTCTTTCAAGCACTACTGCCTCTAGATCAGGAATTCTTGAGTATACAGACTCAAGACATAAAAAATAAGGAGTGAAAATATCTTGATAGCTGTTCTTTTTACTATACATAAATTATAACACAAAGGAAATTTGGCTTGATCTCAGCAGTTTCACCACGTATTGACTGTAGCTGCACTTTCAGTTGTCTTTTGCATCACCATTTCACTCTAAAATTCCCTGTGAAGGTCCTACACTGAAAGAAATCTGGACTGAAGGAGCGAGATGCTGTGTGCTTAAAAAGTAAACCTCATAAAACTTCTATTCTTATATCACCATTTAGATAAGAACTAAGATAAAACAAAGACGTTATTCTAGATTACTAGAAGGTATAAATGATGTGGTTGAAGATTTAATGGCCGTGCTTCTAACCTGTGCCAGGATGACAGGATGTAGTTCCACTGGCATGAATGAAAGAATTTCTGATTTATGCTTTGCAAGAAAATGGTTTTGCAACTTTAGTGTGCCCTAGAAGGGTGAGACTATCACAAAGGCTCATGGCTGATTCTCATTTCAGAAGCATAATGAAGATGAGAGCCCTTTTGGGGAGCTGCTGTCATAAGCCCTCCTACAGCCTCCTTCCCTTTTTTTCTAAGAGCTCATTAAAACAAATTCCTTGAGGACTGCTGTCAGCTCATCAGAGACCACTTGTCTGTTTTTCTCCTCCATCTACATCTTTTGCTATTTTTCTGAGGTGAATAGGGTGGCATGACTATAAAGGCAGATTAAATGTGTGATTATTAAAAGGAAGAAGAGGAAACGTTTCATGAAAATTTGTAAAAAGTGAAGAAAGAACTAACTGAAAACAGACAAACCTTTGACATATTTTTTGAAATGTTGTTTCTAATATTGTTATTACCCCTTTTGAGCTCTGTAGTTTTCCAGTGCAAGCATCATACAACCTCTGTGCTGCCTAATACATTGGGCTTCTGCTACTACCTGCTTGCAGATGACAGCCTAAGATAGGTAACAAAATGACACTCCAAGGTATTGTTCATACCAGTGCGAAAAATAGAGCTAACAGCTCCATGGCAAAAATTCTAGCAGCTGAAGACCTACGGTCTGTCCAGGTGGAATACCACTTAGGACAACCAGCTGCGTTGCTGTCTCAAGGGGAGTAACGGGACATGTTTCCATGCAGTTAGGATGCAAGAACAGCAGCACTTGGTACTTTTACCAAGCTGTCAACTGGCTTGTTTGACAGCGAATTTAAAAACTAAGTGTCCTTTGACCCAGAAATAATATGAGAAAAACAATTAAAATCATACATTGGCTTACAGCTGAGTAAAATATCGCTTTCAGGGGATACAAAAAACCAAATACATGACTAGAAAACTCAACAGACAACTCACACTTTTTTTTGCTTAGATGTATTTCTATTTTCTACTATGGAAATCTAGGAAAAAGAATAATAAAGAGGAAACTTTACAGGCCTGAAGGAGTTCGACCTTTAAGTAGACAACCTGGTGTACTCCCCTCTGACTTATTTTCTAGCCTTTTCCTTGTAAGTGTAACTGAAAATTAACTATTAAACATGTCCAGCAGTGAATTGTTTATAAATTAATTGCATTTTTTTCAGAAGGGTAATGTCACAAGGCTCATGGCCCTTTGGCTTGACGAAGGGCCAGGGATGCTTGATAGCAGCTCTCGGGTACAATGGTTATCACTCAATATTGTCATATTCTCACACTTTTATTGCAAGGAGGCAATGCAGAAACTTTAGTGTGAAAATAGCCATGAATATCTCCAAACACTCTGTTACCGATTTTATTGGCATCTGATCAAAATGTGTTTGATTTTAATATAGGTATAGAGTTAAGAGATATTTTAGTGAGAATCACATACTTTACATTTATTGCAAACTTAACAAATAGCTGCTACTCTAAATATTCTTGTATAGCCCCGTACCAAGGCCGAAGGGATTGGTCATAATTATTTAGTAGGAACAGGTAGAACCTAGGTAACTAGAACACAAGATGATTTGTACACTGATTTATAATAAACACACATAGGACAAGAACAATGCTAGTGACTGTCAAGGTCCAGGATTAATGGGAACTGAGGGAAGCAACCATAACAACCTGCAAGTACCTGCCAAGAAAACCGTGTCCTTAAGCAAGAGGTAATTCCGGCAGGGGGAGATCGCGACCACCGACTCACGGACCACCGACTCATATTACACCCCAGACCCAATTCTAGACTTTTCTATCTTTACTGCGCAGAATCGGAAGTAGCGTATGGATACTTAATGAATATGTATAAGTTAGTGCTATATAAGATGTATGGTTTTGGTGCCTGGTACGTGTTGTTGGTGAGAATACTCCCCTACACGTCCAGCCGTAATAAAGAAGTGTCTGCTTATCTGCATCAAATTGGTGTCGATAAGTTATTTTATCCCGGATTTCGGTGACAACTCTACTATATTAGTACATCTGCCTGTTCCAGATGTCTGCAATTTATATCCTACAGTGCTGAGTAAATTACAGAGTTACCTCATGGTTGCCTCTGCAGACATATAGAATGGCATTTATATTTTATGTAGTTGTAAAACTGTGGCACTTGGTAAAAGATCAATAAGTGCATAAATGTCAGAAAATGAAAAGAATTGAGGAGAAACCAGAAGTTGTTTACAGATTCAAAGCAACAAGACATTTATGTGAATATTTTACCTAATAGGTACAAGAGGCTGAAATGGAAATGGTGCAAATATATGGGGACTACCTGTGGAAGGAGACAGACTGTTTCAGGAGCTATCATTTATATGTCCCTTCTATGCATCCTCCTTCTGCCCCTCCCACAGTATATTTTCAGGTACATTTTCTCTGGACTACAAAAGTTTCTTCAAGAACCTTCCTTTGGACCATTCCCATTCCACAGGACAAGTACCATTAACTTTTCATTTTACATGGGAGGAATGGGAAAATGAATACTAGGAATGTGAAAGAGGTGAAACTACAGGTACAAAATACATATTTTCAGGTAACCTTCCTCCATGATTAATACTTCAAAATTCATTACTTCAGAAACTGAGTATCAGCAAAAGAGTAATGCTGAACTACATGAGTCAGCTCTATTGGAAAATGATCTAGAGAACAAAAAGTCTTCATAGTGGTTAAGGTAGGTCTGAGAAGCCTGTTGATTTAATTGTACAGAGATGGTAAAAAGATGGCTTTATTAATGAATAATCTTTCAGCCTGTCTGTTCTTCATTGCACTATTGTAACCAACAACACTGTAGAACTCCTTGTTAAAGAATGTTTAATTTATTTACATTAAAAAGTACATATCATGGATTATTCCATCTCAATGAATTTAAGAAGGCAAAACAAAAAAAAAATTAAATTCTGTAAAAATAAATTCTGAAGTCCTGCCTAAAGGCATGATCACATGAGCAAGTTACCTTGCAGTTAGCTGGAGTCTGAATTTTGAGTGTATCACCCACTGCGCAAAGACCACACATGTTCACCCTGCCTGAAGGCAGCTTATACCACTCCGGGAAACAAGGTCTACCAAGCTGAGCTTACTTTCGGGTTCAGAACAATGGTAGTGCCTGGCTGAATGCTTTGATTAGAATGGATGCTTCATTTATCTTAAAATTATTAGGGATTAATACTCGTGATACATTGAAGAGAGGAGAACTCTAGCAGCTGTTAGATGTCCAATACACACAGATTAATCTAGTATGGTACTGAAGAAAGGCACAAAGCCATACGTACAGACTGTAACCATGCCATGGTATTCCTTCATCGCCCATTTCCTTGAGTCTTTGAAAAGCAAATGATACACATTTGAAATGTGTATTAGTAAAAACAGCAATACTGAAAAGTGGCAGATGACCATGGAATTTTAGATGTAACCAGTGAACGGTCAAAACCTGCCATGTGTTCAATTTATCACGTATTTTTAACCAGCTTATCACCCCTAGTGCATGTTTCTTCAAATATCTCTGTTGTTTACCCAGTGCCTGTATTTTGCCTTACTTTCATGTTGTCAGGTTTTTTTTTAAAAAGAGCTCTTTTTTGTAGTGAGAAAGCTGGATCCAATAGATGTACACACTCTGATCTTTATCCCCATGTAGACTTAATTCAACCAATGGTCCACGGGTCTTAATGCAGACAAGGGTGCATGCCTGCATGAAGAAGCTAAGTTACTCTCAAGATAAATTTAAAAGAATTGAGAGGAGCCATGTACTTGTTTACCATTAGAACATAACTTTTAAATACAATGTATTTTTCAAAATATTACAGCTGATTCTCCCTTTCTAGTGAAGAATACTTTGGCATTCATTCAGCCATTGTGCTCCCTTGTTCTGAGATTTCTTAACTCAAAAAAAAGGGCACTTCAGTTACAGTGTACTCTGAAAAGAAAAAAGAAACTATAGCTAAGGGCACTCCAGCCACAGATGTCCCTCTCTCTTCTTGCTGATAGTCTTCTTAAGATAGAGGTTAAAGGCCGATGCAGATTATTCCAGCTCTCAGTCACTTGGAGAGCCCTGACAGAGAGAGAGCATTCCCAGCAAAGATTTATGTCAATTTTATTCTCTCCACAGTACAAGAAAAGCCATCCAGGACACCAGTTTGCTTCTCAATTCTGTGCTGTTATTCCTGGTATTTTATTACTTACTTTTTATAAAATGCATTTACAGAGCTTGTTCTGTAAAAATAATGAATTCTTTGATATGCACTATTTCTGCCATAAGGGGAAACAGGAACAGTTCTTAGGATTACTGGTATATCTTTCCAGTCCTCTAGAGAGGTATTAGTTCATAATTTAACTCCACTTTGTCAATATTACCTTAGAGCTTGCACTTGCAATTTAAATAGCATGCTTTATCTTGCAGTGAAATGATATTTTACTCATACGCAGGCAATTTCAGGGATATTTGGTGAACCATATTCCCTTTTTTTAGTGGGATCACATAAAAGGATAAATCTGCTGTATAAACGTTTGCTGTGTGCTCCTCAGTGCAGTTTTATATATTATATTCCTGAAGTGCTCCTAGAAAAGAGAAAGCACATTACCAGACTTTAAAGAAAGTACACTGATCAGATAATTGTCTTTTATAAACAAAGCAAACTTTGGGAGAAATTAAGCTTTAACATCAGAGCAAAAATTTGTCAGCTTTACAGACAATTGTATTAGTCCTATTCTGTCAGGATGCATTTGACCTATTAATGGCAATTAATTTCAAATCATTAAACACCTTTGTGACTTGATTTTTGGCCTACACTACGAAAGAGTATTTTTAACAGAATTACAGTGAGAAAGCATCCACAAGCCTTCTTCATAAGCTTTTGAAGTATTTATAGAAATTTTAATTTCATTGAATGATTTTTCTATTATTTGAAGTACAGAGGAAGCATTAAGAAGATATAGAGAGCAAAAATACAATAAATACAAAACCTGAGTGTCCAGGTTTAGGGTCAGGGCCATCCACAGACACTCTCTATTAACCCTTCTCCCCACATAAAGGTGAAGAGAAAAGGAATAAGTGAGAGAGATTTATGGATTAGAAAAGAAAACTAAAGCAGCTTTAATGTCAATAACAATAATAATAAAAGGAAATATATACAAATATATACAAAATTAACATTGAACCCAACTCCCCTGATGGCAAATGACATCACCATCACCACTGATGTTGTAGAGCAGACACAGGGGAAGTCCTAGACTGGACTCTGCAGCAGATGGGAACTGGATTCAGGAGCTGGATTCTGGAACCGGATTCAGGAACACATGGGTAGGGATCAAAAGCAGAACAGAGTCCTCCTCAGATGCCGGTCATTGAAGAAGAGATCTTGACCCTCATGATCCCCCAGCTTTATACTGAACATGATGTATACGGGATGGAATACCTCGTTCATCAGTTTAGGGTCACCTGTCCTGTCCACTCCTCCCCATAAGTGAGACCTTTTATTTTATGCACCTTCAACATGGCACACAAGATTTAGCAGTGTCCTTGGTCTTCACAGGAGCAAGTATAAGCAAGATCCTTTCTGCACACCACTCCTTGGTAGTAACTATATACACCATGCATTATCACTGCTAGAGGCAGATACTGTCTGCGAAAATATTCTGTTAGCTTCAGAAAGTGCAGTTAGTTGGAAGAAACTTAGGTGAAAAGTAAGACCACTGAACAGAATTAGTTCTGTTCTTAATCAAACCAGGACACTGAGGAAAACTGGCATTTTTTATGTATTAGACAGTAAAACATAAGGGAGAAAGAAACGAAAATCAGACCAAGAATTTTCAAATTTTTTTAATAAAAACCCTTCATTATCATTTCTGTAAAAAAAAAAAAAAAATCTTACATTTCATTAGGAAAACTTTCTGGTTGTCAGTTTTTGATCAGCTCCTTTTAAATACATAAATATTACAGTAAAGGAGCCAAAATTTTTTTTTATATATTTTGATCTAATACATGTAAAAATTTACTTAAGTACCAGTCAAAATCAAAACCACTTTAAGTCTAAAGGTGCATTCTTTCCATGCTGTATTTTAAGCATTAGATCTTTCTAATGTATTTGAGGTATTTCCAAAGTATCTGCTTCTGTTTAAGGACCAATATCTGCTGTTTCCTTTTGCTGTAAATTGATTCTTTGTACCTTGTCAGATGTGTGAACCTTCCTACAGCACATTTGAATACACCAATAATGTGTATGAGGGCTTACAGCTATCACAAGCAGCAGAAAATGTCCTTATTAAGTCTCACTCACTTTCAAAATATAGGGAGTTGGAAAGCAAATTTATGACTCCCGTTTTGCTCTTTAGTCTCATGAAAATTAGATGGAGGACCTTTGCTCAGCACTGAAAAAGCCCACACTGTTTAGACCAAATAAGAAAAGGTATGCTTTGCTTATCTTTGACCTTGTGGCCATTTTTTTCATTTTTGTTTTCCTTTTGCTTTCATTTTATAAAGGCAATTTTTATTTCATCTGGAAACATGTGGTATTTTGGAAGGACCTTGCTTACCTGTGTCCACATTTGGAGGGTGTTCCTTAGTTTCTATTACCCTTTTTAGGACTGATTTTGAAATGTTACCAGTATTGTGATAGTTTTCCTATATAAAGCTGAGACAATACTCTGCGATCTTTGGTTGTGGACAGTAATTTCTCCTCACTGAGGGCAACATTTTAAAGTAACAAAAAATTATAATCCACAAGTATTAAACTTAAGCTATATTGATTCTGTTTTCCACTGTTAACTGTCTGAAGCATAGTTGCAATTCTTCATTTTCAGGACTGATGGAAAGGTTTTTGTGTTTGTCATTGAATACAGAATTATGGGGTAACTATGGCAGCTTTACTTTGGTGGATCACCTTGAGCACCCAGTTTTTACAAAATAGCTTTTTTTTTTTTTTTTAGTTTTACTAAGCAATAATTTAGACACGAGGAACTGTTAAAATAGTTTGTTGCTAGTAAAACTGCATCAGGCTTAAGACACTATAAGCAAGAATATTATGTATGCAATAAAAACAGTGTTATAGTCACAATGAATATATTTGACATGATAAACATTGTGAAGTTTTCCCAATACAAATTACATACATATATATAAAAGCTTGTGCTAAGTCTTCCTCTGAATAAATATTTCTTCTAAAATGAAATACAGCTTGTTTTTCCTGCATTGAAACATCAGAGACCTGAAGGGCATGCCAGACTATTTCAACATTCCACCCCAAGTAAATCAGCATTTGGGCCTCCATGCTGCAAACTCACATCTCTTAAGACTCATCCTTGGCTCTGTGTGTTAGCAAGATGTGGCACAGGCTAGGCAATGGGGTATTTAACATTAACTTGAGGAGAACCTGCCACAAATCCACAAACGGATCAGTCTCCTTAGGAGAAAGTAATAATTTGCTGAGAGGGTACAAATACACTCATTTTTATAGGATGCTTGACACGACCAAAATCTTATGATGAAATGATAACACTTGTCAAATGAATGAATCTTTGTTCACAAAAAATCTCTTAATATTTGAAAATGACAAAACTGAGAAAAAAAACTGAGACATGCAAAGATTCATGTCCTTTCATGAAAGTCACTCTTCTGTGGATAAATGAAGCAGAAAATAATGGATAGGACATCACCTTTGACTTTGACTTTGTTAGCTATAATATTTTCCTCTATTTTCAGGCTCTGTAGTGAGGTGAACTTGAATTCTTTCTTGAATATTCATTACAATTACATATTATGTACCGGAGAAAATAATTCAGTAGATCTCAAAAATTTTCAACCATTCAGGCTATTACATTTCCAGAAAGTGAACTAAAACACAACATGAAGGTGAAGCAATGAAAGAAAGTGTCACCAACGTATTTTGGAACTCAGTTCTAATAGGGGACAGCACAGTGGTCCACAACTAGTTGAAGAGGTAAGCTCAGTTTTCTTCTCTTCTGTGGCCACAGCAAGAAGTCAAGTTTATGGATAAGGATCAACTGATGCACAAACAGAACAAAGAACTCTGATCCTTAGGAGTTTACCACATTAATCCTACATGTATGACTTGGTGTGAGTCTATATGTTAGAAAACTTCACATGGCTTTGGCTAGTACTGTCAATGACTCCAGTAAAAAAGGGTGTGTTTCTGCATCTTTCTTGAATTTTATTGCATTGTAAATATGATAAAAAGTTTTGCATTAATTTTCTGATCTCAGGTGTGCTTCTGGATATGTAAATGTCTGCACATGAATGCATATCCCTGGAAGAATCCATGTAGACATATCCATGAATTGTTCCAGCTTTGCATATTGACATATCCGTCATTAAAAAACTTTTCCTCACGGGAACTTAAGAAAAATTACACTAAAGTATTATAACTTATCCTCTCTGAAACAAATAGTTTGACCAACTTTTCTTTCTCTAATTTCTCTAAAGATATAATCGTTACACTCAGAAAACATCAAAAAGATTTGGAATCAGAAGATATTTAAAATATACCTGGAAAAGCAGAAAGACAGATTTATGACTTCTCAGTTGCACAGAGCGTGTTAGTCATGAAACCATCTTTCAGTAGATATTCTTGCAAATTTTCAGCCCTAAAGGAATATTGTAGGCCAGATGTCACATATCTTTGGTCAAGGGAATTGCTCATTTACATGCTAACACCAATATTTAAGGAAAAGAAGTAGCCATTTTTGTATCAATTTTGATTAAAACTGATCTCCATTTAAATTAGGTAGCTCTTCTTTGATCATGAGTGCTCATTTCCAGAGTGAGAACTGTTCATTCCAGTCTTGATGCCCTAATTAAAGATGACAGCCTGAATTAGCACTCAACTACTTACTACATTTTCAACATTACTCTTTAAACCATCCAGAACGCTCACCCTTAGAGCTAGAAATTTTTATAGTAGTACAGAAAAACAGTTCAACATATCAACTACAGATTTCTGCTTAAGGACTGCAACATTTTTGTTAAAAGCATTGGCAATGCCAGAATATAGATGACAATTTTTATTTTTAAAATCTTAAGTGCAAGACCACAAGGACTTCCACACCAGAACCAACTGAGTTTATGGTGTAAATGTTTGATATGCAATGCTGGCAGTCAACTACTTCAAAAAAAGCTACTTCAAGAGTTCAGCTGGAACTTGCTTGCTACATCCCAAAGGAACTTGTGTCACATAATCCTGATGGGTAGACAGACACAGGAAAAGATAGCCCTCTGTTGTACTCCTTGGTAAATAGTGCTTACTGAGTAATACGCAGCCCCAGAAGTAAAATGCAAATATATAGCAACATTAATGATACAGATAAAAGCCTCACTTAAGGATCTCAGCAAACATGCAAAATACCATGGGAGAAGACACAAGTGCAAGTACTGACTGTCATAAAATGAGACTTATTTCTGAAAATATCTGATTCTGAAATACTTGAAATAAAATAATTTTTATTTAATGTAGTAGATTATTGAGGTGTAATTTAAAAAAATGTGTGCAACTGCACTGTCCACAGAAACACGACTTACAGAGAATATGCTAAAACATTATTTAAGGCTTTCTAGTGATTGACTTCTGAATTTGTCTTACAGGTAAAGGCATGAAAACAAATAAATATGTTGCCTCCCACTGATTAGTTGAGTCCTCATGATTGTCTTGGCAGAGCAAGATGTGGACTTCAGACTGTTAGTTTTTGTGCTGTAACTGTTGAGTAACACTCCTTTCTCCAATAACCTCACTTTAGCAAGCTATGAAAGTGCAAACTTTACAAAAGGAAATATAAAAGACAAATGGTTCTAGAGTCTCAGATCTGAAAGCATAGGGAGAATAGGAATATTTCTCCTGCTGATAGCTCATGAAAAGGAAAGATAGAGGAATGTACTTTTACCTGACCTTGAACCACTTCCTTAGATAATACGCATTCTTTAATTCCATGAGCTAAATAAAAGAATTCTTTTTCAAAAGGAAAGCCTGAAGGGTATTAAGTACTTTTCCCCAGCAGTACCTGTGGAGGAATGATTGTCGTGCTGTGAAAAACTTGTTTTTGGTTTTCACTGAAAATAAGCAGAGAAACAAAATACCCTTTAGGTAATACCTAATCAAATAATTTAAAAAAAGAAAAAAAAAAGGCACGTGTTTATTATACAAAGCCTCATCATAAACAACAAATCAACGGCTTCTTATTTTAATAACCACCACCACGAGATTCTTCTCCTGTTAAAATCTCTCAGGATTTATGGTTTTTAGCTTTATGTGAAACAACCAGGATTAAATACTTTAAATACTATACACATACACAGTATAGCTTTAATGTGTCTGAAAAATAAATACTAAACTCTAACATGATTGTATACATATGCCCTGGATTGCACCAGTCCAAACACTGAGCCACTAGTTCCATAGGGACATAGTATACATCTTTCCCGAACTTCAGAAATCTTTAGGGTGTGAGAGTCTAAATTCTATTTAATCTCTTCTATAGACAGCAGAACAGTAGTCATGATGCTATAGGTAACAATATGTTCATTGAGATATCCAGGAAATTACCAAATAATATGTTTGACTTAGACTCAAGAAATATGGAATACAGAATGTTACTGTCTGTAAATAGACAACCAAGTTCTGTTCCCATTCCAATTTTACTCCATCACTGAATAAAATTGTATAATACTGTACACCATGTGAAACTTGTCAGAATTTTACTTCGCAGAAGTAGAAGTGGAGCAGTGTGGAAACCTTACTCCAGCTTTTAGCTGTAACACTGGAATAGACTAACAGTAGCATGCATTCCTAATAGGAAATCCTTTATATTATACTAGCAATATTTCATCACACTATAGTAATGCTAATTTTACCAATCAAACAGCAGTTGCATTAGTAGTTATTCATTATCTCTCATTAGCATTAGATATCTAACCTACTGATGCAGCAAGAGTTTAAAAATGTATTAGCAAAGAAGTACTTTTAAAATGTTCTTATGAAGGATTACTAATTTAATGCAGTGGGCTCATCCAGAAGAAGTTTGGCAGACAATATCTGAATTTTCCCAGCCCTGATACCATACAGAAGTTCATGAAACTTAACAGTGAAAAAGGATAAAACAGCTAATTAAAAGTTATTGCAGTAGGCAGATTTTGTATGAACTGTATGTAATCTTTGATGTTTGAGACCCTGAATGTGCTCTACCATGGCTATATTTATAGGTGTCATTTATTTACCTGACATTCACCCAGTAAGAGCAGTACTCAGTTTGAAAGATTTCTTCGAAACAAAAGCAGCTTTGTCCTGAAAGTTAGGCTCCAGAACTTGCCCACAGAAAAAGCACTGCCTTCAGCTCTCAGGCAACACATCACTTTCAACCAATGCTATCCTGTTCTCAAGTTTGCAGCCTGAGGAAACATAAATCCAAGACAGGCTACGTCACAACTTTACACCACAGTCACTACCCCGTTGTTGATACTGGTATCGGATGCTATTATCATCCAGATACAATTAAGCACTGTCTTTAAATTAATGATTTTGAGTGCTGAAGTTAATTTTTGCTTTGTAAAGTCAAGATTAATTTATCGTTTACAATTAAAGTAAACCACTAACTTTCCACTTCCATTTAATTCCATTTCGTATCTTTGTTAAAATTAGATATTAATGATATATTGCTCTTATGAGCTTTCCTCCTTTGAAGGTAGAGGATGGTTGTTGATACACAATGCTTTCTCTAGGGTTTCTACAGGACTTTTTAAAATGAGATTTGTGGTAAGCTTTCAAGCTGAAATACTGAATATGTATACACATATTTGGAGCATCTATAGCTCTCTATATTTTGGCTAATGAGATTTGAAGGTGTCAAGAAACAGTTAGTAGCTAATCTGTCTGTCTTAGGAGCAGAGGTAAAGTTGTGCAACAATTGTTTAATATCTTCAGGTGGGACCCTCTGAGAAGAAAGTCAAGGTCAGTAACAGTGGAGCCTATTACATAAAAGGTTAAGTGTCCTGAGGACACATCTGAATAGCTACCAAATTATTTCCTGAATCAAAATCTTCAGAAACATGATATTATGAGTTACTGTGGCACATGTGGAGAACTGAAGTGACAGCCCCACTTCTCAGGCAAAGTAGAACCTTCTGCTAGAGTCTAAAGCTTGTCTATGAAGGGTTTTTTTACAGCCACTACTGTGCAACAAGCTCCCAGGGAAGATTAAGATCTCCACAAAGGGTTTCCAAAACAAAATTATTTTACCTTTCCTGTGCTTCATAAAAAAATAGCTCTGTGCAAACAACTTTTGCAAAGCCAACAACAAATAACTATAAACCTGTGAGTGCCAAAGAGTACGACTATCAAGTCTCATAACAGAGGAGGAGGAGAAGAATAAATCACGAATTGCGGTATTGGGAATTAAGATAGATGTTTAGTAATGAGGAGAGTTGGCTGGGGTGGGATAGGGTAGGATATTATGCGGTAGGGTGTGTTGGGTTGTTTAGGGCTGCATTGGACTAGGCCTGGAATGGAATGGAATAGAGTAGAATAGAATAGAATAGAATAGAATAGAATAGAATAGAACAGAACAGAATAGGAAAAGAAGAGAAGAGAAGAGAAGAGAAGAGAAGAGAAGAGAAGAGAAGAGAAGAGAAGAGAAGAGAAG
>JAVFHW010057393.1:0-28546 GCA_032159205.1 Eurystomus glaucurus suahelicus | reverse complement strand
AGAGAAGAGAAGAGAAGAGAAGAGAAGAGAAGAGAAGAGAAGAGAAGCAAATCCCTTCAAAAGATAAGTACAAGAACACTGTTGTGTTTGTTTGAACTACTTAAAATCCTAGAGCATTAAAGCATTAATACATCATTAAAATGTACCAGCTCTTATCCATTTTAATCCCTACCTACACAGATCTGTGGCTGTCAATCCTTTATTAATCTTTCTGCATCAGTAGTTAAATGAAGGAGAAAGGTACTTTAACTGTAGGTTCTCTTTTCCCTTCCATGGCCATGTTTAGCTTTGAGAAAATGGACAATAGGATGACTTTTATAATTCAGTGTTCTGGCTTCAATATAATACTGGTGAAAGTGATAAGCAATCCCCTTTTAGATTAAGGCATAAAATACCAACTGGGAGTTTACAAGAGTTTTCCATAAATTAATTTTCCACTGGCTCTTCAGTATTTTACCTCTTTTTACTCTATCAAATAGAAAGCCAGTGGACATGGGTAAAGCCAGCAACTCATAAGCAAACAGAAGTGAAGAGCACTAGATTACTTCAGCTGAATATCATATTCTTATAATCTCACTGCAGTTCTAATTTCACTTCAGACCTGAACTCTTCATCTAAAAATAGATGTATGGGGTGAATTTAGAATTAACCTGTTTAAAGACCTAGACTTCAATTGAACATCAGTGTGGATTTACTAGCTTTGTCCAGGGAGAAACCATAATATTTTATGTAAAAGTTGGTTTGTTTTTGTTTTTTTTTTCTCTGACAGTGATCCTTAACTGAATCAGTTAAAAGTACTAAAGGTGATGAAAATTGAAACCATAACACCAAAGGCATATACCAACAGAAATGTATAGCCTTGCCTGGAGAGTGGAAGAGTGAATGTGAAAACTGATGGCTGGATTATACCTGTTTTTGTCACCAGCCAATGTGGTTTCAATGAGGAGAAAAAGATTCATAAGATTCATAAGATAGGTTAGTACACCTATCAAAACTTCTTCTAGCAGTTGCTGGGTGATAAAACACAGAAACAGGGTAGGATTAGCTAGCAGAGCTGCCTGGGGGTTGAGAATGAAGCATACTGCACAGCATTGCGCTGTGCAAGCAATGGATGCAAGCTAGAGCACAGGAAGTTATGGATGCAAGCTAGAGCACAGGAAGTTCCATCTCAACATGAGGAGAAACTTCTTTACTGTGAGGGTTACAGAGCACTGGAATGGGCTCCCCAGAGAGGTTGTGGCGTCTCCTTCTCTGGAGACTTTCAAGACCCATCTGGATGTGTTCCTGTGTAACGTGTCCTAGATTCTATGGTCCTGCTCTGGCAGGGATGTTGGACTTGATGATCTTCAGAGGTCCCTTCCAACCCCTAACATTCTAAGATTCTATGATTGCTCTGCACTTTACAGAGTGTTCAGGGCCTTGGTACTCAAAGAGAGTGTATAAGAAAGATGGGGACAAACCCTTTAGCAGGGCCTGTTGCAATAGGACATGGGGTAATGGTTTTAAACTAAAAGAGGGGAGACTTAGATTAGATATGAGGAAGACATTTTTTACAGTGAGAGCGGTGAAACACTGGAACAGATTGTCTCCATTCCTGGAAACATTCAAAGTCAGGCTGTATAGGGCTGTGAGCAACCTGACCTATTTGAAGATGTCCCTGCTCATTGGGGTCCCTTCCAACCCAAACTATTCTGTGATTCTTTGATTTTATGACAGTAGGATGCCCGACAAGATACAGTATCACCCTGAAATGGCTTGGTGTAGTGAGGCATCATATTGCCCTTTACTCTTACATATTATGCAGTCTTGCTGTAAACTTCAGCATTTGGGAGACAAAACATTATTGCTTCATGTCATGAATTCATAGCAGGAAAACATGATTATATTTTAAAATGTGGCTGCCATTTGCATATGGCAAAATGTGAACTTTGTTAATGGCAGCATGTTACTACATTAGCATAAACTTCAGCACCCAATTGCCAGCAAGTTCCATGCAGAGATGAGATTTTTCATTGAGACACTAAAATGGATGTGTATCATATAATTTTCGTGGAGATGTGCATTTACTAAAACTTAGTATCTAGCTTGGAAAGCCTCTTGTCATTGAACACAGAAGAGAATACAGCATATTTCTAGATGAAATCTTCAAGGTGAGAGCCTATTAATTCAAGGTTAAAGTCAATCTGGAAATGCTTTCCTGTCACCCTATTCATTTAGGGATGGTAGGAATTTATAATTCTTTTGATTTATGTCTTTTCTCTCTGCTTTCTCATGTATCAATAAATGGTTGTGTTGGTTTAGTAAGAGCTGTGGCTGCAGGGTGGCCAGAGCCACGTGGCCACACTGCCGCTCCCCACCCCCTCCCCTCTGCCACGGGTCGTGGACAGAGAAAGAAAGAAAAAGGTTTAAAAGTGTCTCTTTGAGTTGAGATAAGGAAGGTTTAATATATATTAAAAAAAAACAACATATAATAAGCAGTTGCAGTTAACAAAACCAACAGTAACAGTGAGAAAGGAGCAATAAAAAAAAAATAGTAATACCAGACAACAGCCACGGACCGAGCCCACTGAAGCAGCCTAACGAGAACTGCTCCCCCCACTGGAACTGGCCCCAGGGCATGATGTCAGCATGGTATAGAATAACCTGGCTCCACACAAAATTAACCCTGTCCTGGCCAAACCAAGACAATGGTTCATTCTGTTCAAGCTAAATATAGTTCTCTCCAACATAACTTCGGAAACTGAGTTAAGTTTGGCCGATACACTTGAAGGCTAATGAAACTTTGACACTGGAAGGAAGTAGAGCAAGGTGAGACTATCTAACTGCACTCTGTGCAGAGTCTTTTTAGACTTGGTATGGAAGAAGGTGGCAGTGCAATAAGCAGAAGGGAAGCTGGAAAGCATCTGGCACTGTAGCCCAGTGAAATGAGTAGCAGAAATGCCAGTTCCTGTTTTAGGGAAAAGATTGTAATTTTGTAACAAATCTTGAGTAAATAGCAGTAGCAATGGCACCACAGTACAAGAAGGACATTGAGGTGCTGGAGCGGGTGCAGAGAAGGGCAACGAAGCTGGTGAAAGGGCTGGAGAGCATGCCCTATGAAGAGCGGCTGAGGGAACTGGGTTTGTTTAGTCTAGAGAAGAGGAGACTGAGAGGAGACCTCATTGCCCTCTACAACTACCTAAAAGGAGGTTGTAGCGAGGCTGGTGTTGGTCTCTTCTCTCAAATTAGTAATGATAGGACGAGGGGAAATGGCCTCAAGTTGCATCAGGGGAAGTTTAGATTAGATATTAGGAAGAAATTCTTCACTGAGAGGGTAGTTAGGCACTGGAATAGACTGCCCAGAGAGGTGGTAGAGGTGTTTAAAGAACGAATAGATGCAAGTGCTTGAGGATATGGTGTAGTGGTTAGAGAGGATTTGGTGTAGTGGTGTAGTGGTTAGAGTGATGCTAGGAGAAGGTTGGACTTGAAGTCTGGAAGGAAGTCTGGACTTGAAAGGACTGGAAGTCCTTTCCAACCATAATGATTCTGTGATTCTGTGAAAACTTTGATGAAACATGTACCAATAATCCCACATGGCATATATGTCATAATAGTAATATCACTTAATTTAAATGTAATGAGACAACAGTTCATACCCCGTAAAGAATGGGAACTATATAGCTGTAGCTCTAATTTTGCAATATTGAAGAGGCATGATTATCCTATGCAAGTTTACAGTCATTTATGCATTGTTGCTTCATTTTTGTGTAGACTTGTGGGAGATGGGTTCCCCCCCCTCACACACATATGTTGAGGGGATGTCTTATTTCGAGTCAGCGAGTAATAAGGAACTGCAACTCCCATGAGCCATTGTGAAGTCCTCCAAAAGCCGGAAGTCCTCCGGAAAACGGAAGCCGGAAGTCATAATAACGCGGCAAGGTATAAAACTCGAACCAGGAAGAAGAGCTTTCTCTTTCGTCCCTGCGCCGCGTGGAGGGGCACGTCGCTCTCACCGTTGTTGCAGGGAAGGGCGGGCTGTCACGCCACGCCGCGCCGCACCCGGGAAGACCCCGGGCACACAGTGCTCCAAGCCGCTGGAGCCAGACACCCCCCGGGCCACCCTCTGGCCGCTGCTGGCACTGCGCCGGGCAGAGCCGCCGCCAGCAGCAATCGCTGCCGCAGCCGCGCAGAGAAAGCCCACACCGATCCGTGCCGAAGCCGAAAGAAACCGCGGCAAGAAGCCGGCGCCGCCATCGGAGAGAGAGAGAGAGACTCCCATCGCGCCGAAAAGCTGCAAGCTGCTGACGTCATTGGAACCACCCAAGTCTGCCGGCTGGGCGTCGTCGCCCCGGCCCCCACGGGGGCCATTGCCACACGCTGGAGAAGGGTAGAGATCGATACTTACACACGCGCACCCGCACCCACACCACACCATTCACACATAAGTTATATTTTTGACATAATCGATTTCTTGTTTTGTCCTATCCTCTCCATTGTTTCCAATTCTTCTCAGGGAAGGGGGAGTGAGTGGTTTGGCGTGGCGTCCCTCGATATCGTAATATTTCCATAGAGTACATACGGTTTTGTGCAAATATTTTGGTAATAAATTCATTGAATACTCGTTGGTCTCATAATTGCCTACGAGCTTGGTGGGAAGGTATCTCGTTTTGCACGTGATCCCCTCCCCTTCAGGAGGCGGTACAGATGTCTGCAACCGACCACAACAAGACTCAACAAGCAGTAGTTTAAAAATGCATGCACATCAAAATGAATATATATAATCATAAAATAGAAACAAATAACAAAAAAATTAGAAGTCATAACCATGTGACAAAAATGTTTCTAATGGTCAACATTTCCTGTTGCTATAAGGTGTCTATCTATGTATTATCTAATAAGCAAAAGGATCAAGCATTTCTGGCCTGTACTTAGGAATTTCCCTTTAAAATGTAACTGTTCACCAGAACTGTATAAGGTTTTCACATATGAAGCACTCAGACGTTCCTTCTCCATGTCATGTAACACTGCAGGTATGTGATGTTTGTATGCTTTCATGATTCACCAGACCAAAGCACTATATAAGAGGTCATGAATGGGGAGAAATACTTTCTGAATTTTTTGTACTAAATGGATATTTCTGTAGCCAACAGGGAAGTGTTGTCTAATCAGCTGAAATGTGATCCAGTATGTGGTGAACCTGGCTTCGGCCAACAAATGAAGCCATGGAGGAATCACCCCGGCTTACAGGCTGTGATTAATCTCCAGCGCTGATAAAACTCCGATAGTTTCCATGAAAGCAGGCTGTTTGTTTATTGTTTGTAGGAAGAATATGTATTTTTAGTGATTAAACCCAGAAGAAGAAACTCTGATGATGTGAGATTGCCTTTCAGCCCAGTAACTCGCATTAACTTCAACTCTGCAACTGAGCCAGCTGCGCAGGAAACTGCCTTCATGTTTACCTTCCTGCTGAATAATGCTGTGTAGTTAAAGGAAGGCTTCCTGACTTTCTTAGAGGAAGCGGTATCCTTTGGGAATGATCTGCCTGCAAGTATCATAATAATAAACATCAAAGTTGGCTAATCCTTGTGCTTAGCCTTGCTATTCAGCATCATGCTACTGTGGTCCAGATACACTAAAGAACGTAAGGCTTTATTGTTGCTCCACTCAGACTGGTTGATAAAGGTATGTAAGGATTAGCTGAATAAAAATGGCTGACATACAAAGGTGGATGGCTAGCTCTCATTCCATAATAAACATTGAAGGGTGTATTTGGTGTACTAAACAGAGTATGATCTTGAAATTTAAAAACAATTGTCCACTAAAAGCTCCTATCAGAAGATTCTGATTCCTGGTTAGTTATGTTTGAATCACAATGTGTAATATTCAGCGTGTTAAAACTGACAGAATTATGCAGGTTTCTTTGAAGAGAGTTATAATACACATGGGAATAAAAAATTTTAATAGTTTCCAGCATGATCCAGAAATTACAGTTTTAAGTAAAAAAAAAAGATGTCTTAATACAAAGTACTCCCTATTGTGGTGTTGGTGCTGATGATTAAGAGATAAAACTAGCTGCCAGGGCTGTCTTCAGAAAGATGCTATACACAAAGTGAATTATGGCAAGGAATATCATCTGAAATTGTCTTAATAGTGACTCTGCCATTAATGCAGCAGTGACTTAGCATTTAAGAAATGTTAAGTCTACAATTAACTACTTGTAAAACTAGTTCAGCTGAATGATACAGTTTCTGTCACAGAGTGATTTGTGCTCATCACTAAGGCTGTTTACTGCCCAACCCTCATACAGCAGAAAACAACTGGAAAAATAGCTCTATATCTATATTGCTGAGTATGTAATACTGCTTTGCAATAGGAAAGACATTTAAATACACTGTTAACCAGACATACTCCCTATTTTGAGTCCAAAGAGACCAAAGATGCAGGTCTAGAAGAAACTAGGTGACAGCATTTGGAGCATCACTGGGACAATGTCAGAATTCTCCCTACAAGAAACCACAAGCCAGTTTCTCTCTTTGATGATTTTTCAGCGGTTAAGAGCTCTTACACACCTGAAGTAATAATCTGTGGGCAAAATAATCTCCCCCTACATGAAGAACCAACACAAGAGCTATTCCTACTGTCAGGCTTCGCTTGGTGAAAATGTTGACATTTTTCTGTGCTTTGGGGTGAACTGCAGCAAGCATAGCTATGGCTTGCTTGGGCATACTGTCAACTGCATATCTTGAGCCATTTTACAATTATGTAATAAGCATGCTGAAACACATTGCTTACTTTAAAACTAATGCATTTACTAAATACGTTATGCAGGTGAAGAGAAAGGAGGTTATGTGATATGTCCTCTGGAAGGTCCTGGTAGAAGGATCAGAACTCTTGGGATAGAAAAGAATACCTTACTTGATACTTGAAAAACTCAGACCTAGATTATATTCTGCAAAATCACAGATTTGTTTTTAGTTAATTTACTGCATCTAACAATCCCACTCACTCCTTGCATTCTCCTCTCTTGTCTGTTAGAGTGCAATTATTGGCTGTGCAGTTGTCATTTTCTGTTGAAGTAAACTGGACTCCTAATTTAGCTTTTCAAAAGAAAGCAAGAATTTCTAATGGTGATTGTGCCACGACCTGCTACGAAAAGATTTCTTATTCAATGTTCAAGCATTAAGAGCAGGTGTAAGCACAAGTAATGCTACATTTAAGCTTTTATTCCCCTTTCCTGGGATCCCATTCTCTAACTAGTGCTCTGTGAACCTGCTTTGCATTCCAGACCTGATATTTACCTCCACTGAAAAACTGTTACTCTTCTATTGCCTTCTGTCATATTTACACAAGATAGCAAAACTAAATATGATTATCATAACTTGCGCATATACTTCAGATTCTATCATTACATTTAGTTTTTAATGTTATAGATACATCTTAATTAGCTTGGAAGCAAATTATTTTTCCTTTTTCCTTTAAAGGGATTGTTCTTTTATGTCTTACAGTGCCTAGTGTCTTGTTTATAGCTTGTAGACAACTTACGTTTCTAAACTAGTGTACAAGTTTCTTGTAACAAAAGGCAATTCTCATAATGCTGACTGACCTCATAATGTGATCATTTGAAGGCCCAGTGTCAGATTATTTACCTTAATCACATTTTTCTTCTGTCCTACTATGCAAATTTCATCAGATGTGCATTATACCATGTTCCACTTCCATTTTTTTTCTTTTCCTGGGTACACAGGCCTATGCATGGCATTTGCAATATTATCATAGAATTATAGATTATAAATTCATAGAACGGTCCAGGTTGGAAGGCCTGATCCAAACTTTCATGGGAAAAAGAGCCTAGATGAGATTGTCTAACAGTCTGTTCAATTGCATCTTGAAAACTTCCAGTGCTGGGGACTCTCACAACATCCTTGAGCACTGGGGCCTTGAGCAACCTGCTCTAGTGGTAGGTGTCCCTGCTATGGCAGGGGGGTTGGAACTAGATAATCTTTGAGGTCCCTTCCAACGCAAATCATTCTATGATTCTATGGTTCCTGAGGAGGTTGTTTTAGTGAATAATTGTTCTTACTGTAAAAAATCGCTTTCTTATATTGAGTTGAACCTCTCCTGGTGCAATTTGTACCCATTACTCCTTATCTTCTCCATGTGAAGGAAGAACCTCTGTCCTCTTTGTAGCTGTCCCTTAAGTACTGGAATACTGTGATGAGGTCCGTCCTGAGCCTTTTCTTCTCCAAGTAGAAGAGACGTAACTACTTCAGTCATTCCTTGCAGGGCAGGTTCATCTTTGATCATCTTTGTGGCCTTCCTTTGGACCCTCTTCAGTCTATCTGTGCTTGAATATTGACAGAATCTTCTGGCATATTCATCCCCCATGGTGTTCGAAGGTAGTTATGTTTGTTTGATACATAGAATTTGCTATTATTCAACATATAGGATTAGTCTGATCTTTTAACTATTAGGTTTTCAGTGCTCAGAAAGTTAGTTTGTTTGTTGTTACAGGCTTTGGCTCTTGACTGGTTAATTTTTCTCAATTATTTCTCTCATAATTGTTGATCATGATAATTTTGGGGCCACAGGCCACATCTTCACACCAAGCATTACGCCAAGACACTGTAAGACCTTCTGTGGAACTGTATCTTAATTCAGGCATGACTCATCATACATTTTATTTCCCTTTTGCAACTTCCTTCAGTAGCATTATTGGTTTTAACAGCCAGTTCA
This sequence comes from Eurystomus glaucurus suahelicus, assembly GCA_032159205.1. Classification (NCBI taxonomy): domain Eukaryota; kingdom Metazoa; phylum Chordata; class Aves; order Coraciiformes; family Coraciidae; genus Eurystomus; species Eurystomus glaucurus. The sequence continues at coordinate 19,834 of JAVFHW010057393.1, read as the reverse complement.
GCTTTAGATAGGTGCTGTCATCATGATGCAGTAACATAGCTGAATTCTGTTTTTCTTGTGTAGTTCAGTGGGAAAGGTAAGCACATTTCTAATAAGTTTATTACAGAAGTAAAAAATGAAACTGCAGATCAGCAACATACAGCAAACATATGAAGTAAGGTCGCTACATTAAAGAATATCTCTGCTTTTCTCCTTGCATCAGGATAATTTAATCTGCACTTTCTTTCTACTTTTCAGCACAATATTGGAATAGCAAATTCAGTACTCACATTTCCATGAGAAAAAAACACAGTCCACAAATTAACAAAGTGCAGTGCGTAAATTCATTTCAGATATACTGGGTCCCCCTGGCTGAAAAGACATAGTCTGTAGTATCAAACATTTTCAAACCTTTCACTGTTTTGCATGAGAGTATTTAGACTTATGTTTCTGTCCTTTGAAGTGAACAAAACGTGATCTACAGAAAAGTATAGGCTTCCAGACATAATCTTCCTTTTCTACAAACTACAAAAAATGTTAAGTCTCTTGTTTGCTGCTTGCACTATATTTCCACATATATAACAGATGCCTACCAAGTCTTAAATTCAGCATTGTGTTTGGTCAATGGAAAGAAATTGAAGTTTCAACAGCCAGACAAAATGTCTATAGCAAATAACTTAGGAACTGTTTATAATTCAATTTCTTAAATTCTGCCTTTGCATCGAGTCCTCACCTGAGTTTTACACATTATTTACTTTCACATTTCTGCACTAGATTTATGCTACAAACATCCAAAATTTTGTCTTCTGAGTTACTGATTTGTTTTCCTTCTTATTTTAATATCTTTGTCTCTGATTTTTCTTGGGATATTTATTAAAAACAATGTCATTTGTAGCATTCTTCCAAATAATTTTTTCTCCACAGTGGACACATAGTGCCCCCATAGCGGACTCCATAGTGGTCACAGGTCTTCACCTACTTTCTGTTTCAGGAAGGGCTTAAATCAGATATTAGGAAAACTTTCTTCACCAGAAATGTTGCCAAGCATTGGAACAGGCTACCCAGGCAAATGGTGGAGTCACCATCCCTGGAGGTGTTTAAAAGATATGCAGACATGGTGCTTAGGGTAATGGTTAGTGGGGGACTTGGCAGTGTTGTTAAGGGTTGTACTCCCAGATCTTAAGGGTCTTTTCCATCCTAAATGATTCTATGATTCTATTTGTCTCTTTTGTCCTATGTTTGTACAGCTGCTTTTCCAAAAATTTTCACATGGGTTTTTTTCCGCCTTCACTTTCATGTTTTTTTTGTGTTCTATTTGGAGAGTTAATTGTGTCAGCTCTTCACTAATCACTAGTTTTAAAAACTCTTCAGGTTTTGGTAAAACTACTGTGGGCTTAGTGTTCGCATTCAGTTTCCTAATCACTTATACAACGTATATTATTTTGCTGCTAAGACTGAAAAACTTCAGGTCAATCCCTCCCTGTATTTTGACAATGTGTACCAGCTGGTTCTTTCATCAGACCCTTCATATCACTATGGTTTTGAAACTTTAAAAGTGGCATGCAGATTATAAAAGCCTGTGTGTCAAAATTCTGCTGGAATCTGTAGTAACTGTAATCCATTTTTACTAGCTGATGGGTGGAGCTCAGAGGGTCATGGTGAATGGGCTTATGTCTGGCTGGCGACCAGTTACTAGCAGGGTTCCACAGGGATCCATCTTAGGGCCAGTACTCTTTAATATATTCGTAAATGACTTGGATACAGGACTTGAAGGCTTACTAAGTTCGCAGATGACACCAAACTGGAGGAGAGCAGTTGACACTCTGAAGGGCAGAGAGGCCCTGCAGAGGGATCTGGACAAATTGGAGAGCTGGGCAATTACCAATTGCATGAAGTTTAACAAGGACAAGTGCCGCATTTCACACCTGAGACATGGTAACCCTGGATATACATACACTCTAGGGAGTGAGAGGCTGGAGAGCAGCCCTGTGGAAAGGGATCTGGGGGTTCTGGCCAACGGCAAGTTGAACATGAGCCAAGAGCGTGCCCTGGCAGCCAGGAGGGCCAACCAAGTCCTGGGGTGCATCAAGCACGGCATTGCTTGCCAGTTGAGGGAGGCACCACAGTACAAAAAAGACATAAAGCTACTAAATGCATTCAGAAAAGGGCCACGAAGTTGGTGAAGGGTTTGGAGAGGATGCCATATGAGCAGCTCAAGTCACTTGATCTATTTATCCCGAAGAAGAGGAGACTGAGGGGAGACCTCATCATAGCTTACTGCTACCTCACTACAGAGGGGGAAGGAGTAGGCGCTGATCTCTTCTCTTCTCTCTAGTGACCAATGATAGGACCCGAGGGAATGGTAGGAAGATGTGCCAAGGGAGGTTTAGGTTAGACATTAAAAGGAGGTTCTTCACCCAGAGGGTGGTGGAGCACTGAAATAATCCCCCCAGGGAAGCAGTAATGGCACCATATTCAAGAAACATTTGGACAACGCCCTCAGACACACGGTGTAAGTGTTGCCAGGCACTGGACCAGGCTGTCCAGGGAGGTGGCTGAATCACTATCGCTGGTGACATTTAAAGGACATGAAGATGTGGGGCCAGGGGGACATGGTTCACTGGTGGATGTGGTAGAGTTAGGTTAGTGGTTGAACTCAATGATCTTGAAGGTCTTTTCCAACCAAAATGATCCTGTGATTCTGTGATTCTGTAATAATATAACTACACACAGTCTGTCATGGTTTAACCCCAGCCAGCAACTGAGCACCATGCAGCTACTCACTCACTACCCCTGCCCCCAACAGTGGGATGGGAAGGAGAAGAGGAGCAAAAAGGTAAAACCTTGTGGGTTGTGATAAGGACAGTTTAATAGAACAACAAAAATACAAAATAAAAAACAGTAATAACAGTATTATCATAAAAAACAATACTAATTAAATAATAGTGAATAAAGTGAATGATATAAACCACAATGTTCATCACACTTGGAAGTGATGCTTTCCCTGCTCCAGCCACATGCTCAGATGTGTCCTAACTTGGGCCAGCCATCCCCTTACAAAGCAGGTGTAATATCAGTATGGTACTAAATATCCCATTGGCTGTTTTAGGTGTTTATCCTGGCTGTGGCCTCTTTCAGCTTCTTGTGAAAATTACCTCTATCTAGGCTGAACCCAGGACATAGTTTAAAGTTGTCTTTTTTGTCCAACCCTTCTGCTATTTCTTTAATTTAGCATGATGTTGAGTTTCTAATTTGTGTCTCAAATTCACATATATCTTCTCAGAGTAAGGAATCTGGCAGATTGTCCCTAAGTTATTACTTGTATTGAAGCAGGGTATTTTGTTTAGATTGCACAAACTGGCAGAGGACAACTCATATCTGATGCCTTGTTCAGTGCTAAAGCATAAAAAGTGAGTTAAAAAACCTGCAATATTCCTTTTCAGTCATCTCCGTCATACAAAGTGATTTCTGGCCATTAATATGATCTCCTCCTTTCCTCCTAGCTATGTTGTTCATATCACAGGTAGTCTCTCTGAAAATGAATTTGTTTTATTGGCATATTTCCTCTCCAGAGCCTTCCAGTTTTACCACTTTATATTTTCTATCCTCCTCTTCTTTTTCTCCTAGGAAGCAAGGCTGAGAGTTGGAGCAGCATCTTCCAGCAAGCACATGCCTGAGTTACAAGACTGTTAGATTGCAAGGAAGCACTGCATGCTCTAGAAGGCTGTGATAGGGGGAACCTGGAGCTACACCTGCACAGGCCAGCAGCTGAGGTCTTGTTCTCCACCTTATTCACAGCATGTCTGTAAGCACACCAAATGCACTCTCACACTTGAGGTGTGAGTATCTGTTAAAACCAATACATGCTGTTGAGGCCAGGCACCAGTGTCAGAAGGCAGGCAGCAACTAGCTGCAGCTGAGAGGTAGTAGTTTCTTAAACTGCTTCTCATCTGATTCCTACTGTGCGCGCTGCTCCTTCTGCTCCTCTACCTTTCAGTGCCGATTCAGGCATGTTTAACTTCAAATGAGCAGTATTTTGTGCTACAAGTAATAGTAGTGTGCACATTGCTGCTGTTGATCACTGCTCCTTGGCAGAGCATAGGACTAAGTGTTTCCCTCTCTCAGTCCAAAATGCTATGACTTTAAGGTGAATTGTTCATCTTTACACAGAGACAAGGGGAGGAGCACTCTCATCACGTCGGGTCTGATGGCTAGCTTCTATGCAGGAGCTTCCTGAGCAGGAGACACACAGAAGCACTGATCTCACCTAGGATGTGTCAGGTAAGAAGCTAAGGTTGCCAGCCTCAGCCAAGACCAGTGCTTGAACACATGGATGACATTAAGCCAGTGGCTAAAATACCTTTTCCAACACTGCTGTAAAGGGGAACAGAGGAACACTTGAAAGGAGACACATAGCTTTGGGTTTGTTTTTTTTAAAAGAAAAAATTAACCACAGTGCTATTTAGTTAGTTTAGTGAAACAGAGCAGTGTAAATTTTTAACCACAGTACTATTGAGTTAAATTAGTAAAGCAAGCACTGCAAAATAGATACAGGGGAATCAATTTAGATACAGGGGAACCAATTTAGATACAGGGGAACTAATTGTTTTAAGGATTAAGAAGAACAAAACACCTGAATGAGATGGGGAAGAAGACTGAGTCAAACTGGTTACATAGCTTAGAGATAAACCAGAGCCCCAGAGAGACTGCGCAGAACCAGGAGGTGAAAAATGCAAGACCGAGGAGGAGTATTTACTTCAACACAAGATGGCGGGTCAACCACCGGAAGACCACCACCACAGCACACTGCACAGGCACAGGGGGAGGAGACCTAATTTCCATATGAAGCGGGGATAGGTTATGCTTATGTATGGGCATATTGAACAACTCAATGAATATGTAATGTTTTATTCTTTTTAAGACAGACGAGAGACTGCATTGGGGTGCACCTTTTTTTGGAGGCACTAGCCCCCGTGCACCCACCAGTGAATAAACATACCTCCTCATAAACTCTCTGTGAGTTTTTGAGCTCATTTCCGTGCATCACACCTGTGAAGCCAAGTTACTAGTCTTAGGTGGGAGCTGGCTGATCATGCTTCTCACACTGAAGATGCCAGAGTTATCTGGTTAATCTGAAAGAAGTAGAAATGCTCACACAGTGGGTATCTGTTATCAAGCCTACAACACAAGAGTCCCTAGAGCATTACCTTTACCTTGAAATGGTAGGAATGTGAAGATCAGCCTTCAGACTTCCACACAGCCCTGATTCCTACAGCACTCAATGTAACAGACTCAAATACAGCATAACCTTGCTCCTCAGTGTTCTCCAATATTGGGATGATGAACTTCAAATATGGCCTGATGTGCCACAGATATTTGAAAATGTTTATATTGGAATATTTTTCAGTATTTCAGTCAAAATAGTATTTGAATCACAGTGTAGCATCAAAACATTTTCTCATCCCACCTTTTCTCATCTGAAGAGACCACAAAGTTTTCTCCTAAATCCTGCCCTCCTGTTGTCAGATGAAGATCCTAGTAACTGAATTAATCTTTCTGCTCTTTTTCCTTTGCTTTACTTTGATTTGTCTTTGTATGTGATGCATTCCCATGGCTGAAGAAGGGATTATCAGTGACTGCAAGCTGAATTAAATAAAGGTAGGCATTGCCCACACAGAACCAGAAGAAGAATCATAGTGAAAGAACAAAAATTTGGAAAGAACCTTAGCTTCAACTTCCCTTTCCACAACTGTCATGGAGGTAGTGCCTTGAAATTCTTACAATATTTCCCTCCTAGAACATGAAGGTATTTGGATGCAAGGCATATTGCTACCAGAAATACTTAAGACCTGTATTTGCAACTGTATGAAGCCAAACAATAGCAACTTTTGTAGTTATATTTTTCTAGTAGGGGAAAATACTGTGATGTTAAAATCGATTTGTGGCTGGTAGGACCTGCTGTATATATTAATTGATGAAACCCCAATGACTGAGCAAATAAAAGATTAATAGATATATTTATATAACTTTGTGCTGCTACTTAAATGTTATGCTGATGTTGTCTGCTGCTGAGAACAGATGCTCTAGGCTGACTTAACCAATTACCTCAGTCCCATGTTCTATGGCTGAACTTGCTGCCAAGTGTGACAATCATGGCTTCAGAGAAGGAACACAAATTGGGATCCTCATTGGCTGCAAGAGGCCATGAGGCATATTGAGTAAAAGATAAATATCTGACAGCACGGCAGAGCTATTAGGAGCTGTGCTACATTTTTCTTAGCAAGAACTTGGTCTCACACAGGAGAGTTTTCGTACCTGAAGCTTTTAATGAGCCTTTTATCCTGAGCTGGCTCTGGCTGAAGGATTATTATGGATTTGGATTGCAAACAAAAAGAAATTGATTTTTTTCAGAAAATACAGGTTCATATGGTTCCTTCCTTTCTGTCAAAACATAAAAACTGCATTTATGAAAAGCAGGGAAAAATAACACACCTAATAGAATAATAAAGTCCATCTACTGGACCTTTCTTCTCCTTTGCACTTTAAACATGTGGAAAACAAAGTTATGAATCGTGTCTGGCAAAAGACATGGATCCCATAGAAATTTTTTAAATGCAACTTGCAGAATGCATAGTCGGCTTCTAAGATTGTTTCCCTTAATTACAGTGCATGTTATAGTGGTCATTTTTGAGTGCAAATATCCATACACAGAGAATGAGCTGAATTCCAAAACCCTTTTGTAGGCAAAATTTAAACCACTCTTAACAACCAGTCAATCATTTTCAGCTAGATGATGTGTGCAATTTCTAGGTCAAGTCATATGACAAAATACCACAAACTCAGTCTAGTGCTTCTTAATTAAGTATGTTAGATTACTGACATGCTTTCTTCATCTGGTCTAATTATTTGAGCACAGTGGAGGAATTAGCTTATCAAAGAACCAAAAAAGCAAATGATATAAAATATGAATTCCTAAAAATGTATGAGCAGAGTGTTCATATTCTTTTTTTGGCTATATTGTCAGAAAATTATTTTCAAGAACAGATTGCACCCCATATTGGTAGATTTTTAGACTTTACTACTAACAAAACCATCTTCACTTACAGATAAATAGCTAATTCCCTAATGAGTTCTATGGATAATAGCTAGTTAGGTGATCCCAACAGACCTAAATGAGGTGTTAATAACCAAGAGATTATCTCTTTTGGCAATACAGAAAACAAAGGGTAAACCCAGCAGGAGAGTGTTCACATGGGCCAAGCAATAAGGGAACTGCATTATTTTAAAAATGATTATCATTAAGAAGGAGGAGCTACTGAAATCCAAAGGGTATCCCAATCTGGGTAAAGATATTTTAAGAGTGATAGTCAGAGATATTGTGGAAGAGCTTCAGTTTATCACCATTCTAATTACTTTCTTCTATCTAGAGATAACTGAGGTTTCACAGTTTCTGAAAAAAAAAACAAAAAACAAAACAAACAAACAAACAAACCAAGCAAACAAACAAAAAACCAAAAACAAAACTTAAGGTTTGCCTTATGTGCTTCGTCATAGCCATAACATAGCCATAACAGCAGCTAGCGTGTCTCAGAGACGAGAGTTTCAAATAGGTGCTCAGATTATTGCCATAGTCACCTGCCTCAGCCCCCACACAGACTGTTGAACCACTGTGACTCAGCCCAGGAACTGGATTGAGTTGCACCACATTGTTTCACGAAGAGGCACCACTGACTTCAATTTATGTTAAAAACCTACAGTGTTTCAGGAACACCTTCACAAGCATCTTAGATGTCTGTCCTCTGCAGGCGGAAAGAACAGGTCAGGGCAATAGTTTCTGAGTCATACCAAGCTGTGCTACTCTTGCTTGAGTCAGAGAAGTGAATGAGGTGGTTTTCTCTTTTTCTGATATCACACCCTGGTACTGCTCAATGTGAACACAACACATACTTATTATTCAAAAAGTATTATTAAAAGGTAATTTACAACTATTTACCTATATTATTAACTTAACTTTAATTCTATTTAATTAAAATTTAGTTGAATTAAAATCATTATTACTGAGACAGTTGGGTACACTCTTACATAAATTATTACAAGGTACACAACTATTTCTATATATAATATTGATCATAACTAGCCTAGCGTAGAGAAGCAAAATGGATAAGATTTCATAATGTAGATTAAGCAGATGACTTCCCTCTTTGTGGTAAGATGCTGAGACACATAGCTTTGAGGTTTTTTTTTTTTTAAAAAAAAGAAAAATTAACCACAATGCTATTTAGTTAGTTTAGTGAAACAAAGCAGTGTAAATTTTTAACCACAGTACTACTGAGTTAAATTAGTAAAGCAAGCACTGCAAAATAGATACAGGGGAATCAATTTAGATACAGGGGAACCAATTTAGATACAGGGGAACTAATTGTTTTAAGGATTAAGAAGAACAAAACACCTGAATGAGATGGGGAAGAAGACTGAGTCAAACTGGTTACATAGCTTAGAGATAAACCAGAGCCCCAGAGAGACTGCGCAGAACCAGGAGGTGGAAAGTGCAAGACCAAGGAAGAGTATTTACTTCAACACAAGATGGCGGGTCGACCACAGCACACTGCACAGGCACAGGGGGAGGAGACCTAATTTCCATATGAAGTGGGGATAGGTTATGCCTATGTATAGGCATATTGAGCAACTTAATGAATATGTAATGTTTTATTCTTTATAAGGCAGACGAGAGACTGCGTTGGGGTGCATGTTTTTTTGGAGGCACTAGCCCCCGTGCACCCACCAGTGAATAAACATACCTCCTCATAAACTCTCTGTGAGTTTTTGAGCTCATTTCCATGCATCAATACCATTTTTGAAAAGAAAAGAAAAGTCAAACATTCTGAAGGGTTCACTGGTGTTAAAAATTTCAGAATGTAGCACAGAAAATGCAATGATTAAAAATTCTTAGTGCCAGTCAGTTATTAGATTTACCTGTCTCTGGCCCAAAAGAAAAGGCATAAGTATTTGTGCTTCCACAAAGCTGAAGGAGTCACAAAGCTATAAAGGCTTCTAAGTACTGTTTCTGGCCTTTTCAAATCCACCACTTCATTTTATTATCTGCCCTCATGCCTTGAGGACATTCTCTGCTGTTAAAATTAGAAACTGAAGTGTTCTGAGAAGAGGAGCCAATGACTTGCAATTGCATCTTGAAGGGATTGTGTGTTTGCTTATTCTGTGAAATACAATTTAGGTATAAGCAATGCTTCATGCACTTTAGTTAATGGGGTTTATGAGTCCTAAATGACCTAAGTCTTCCCTTGCTTGTCCTTGTAGCCTCTAGGGGACACTGCTACACATCATGGAAAAAGCAGTTCAGAAAATTATGCTGTTTCAGCTGATCTGTATTAAGATTCTGATCAAATATGAGAAAAGCAGGGCATTTTTTACCTCATATCCCATTGGCCTTTGTGTTGTCTAGGTAGACTAATGCAGATCCCATATAGAAGGACATGACTCACATAAGGAGCATGAGCAGACCAGGCTGAGTGGCTGCAATGGCAAAGTGATGAACTGCATACACCATGGCCTCTGATGTCAACTTCTTTTATTTTCATGAAGCTGCTTAATGAGATTTATCATGCATAAAATTAATTTTTGTTCTATTCTGTCAGGTTCCAGCACTAAAGGGTTCACTTACAATTTTGTGAAATTTTATTTATATTTGCAATGCAGAGAAGCAGAATCGTGATTGCTTTCATTGATAATGATGGGAAACACCAAAGAGCAAAGACAACCACTTTTAGTTATATTTAGAAAGTGTGCATGGGATACTACTCAAATAAACACATGGAATTATAGCCAGCCAAGAAGTTGTATTTCCGTGACACAGATTTTGAATGCCGTCTAGTCAACCACAGCAACAAAACAAAACCGTTAACAACCAGCTTCGTTTGTTGGGCTCAAATATCACCTTTCTTCTCTTTGAGATGTGCACTATAGTCCTCAACATGGCAATGATAAGCGGCTTGGGTGGTTAAGCCAGTTACATATGTTGTCTTCTTTCAGGCTGAAAGAGACCTGAAGGGAACCATAGCTGCTGCAAGCAATGTGCTGTAAGTGCTATCACTCCTCACACTGCAGCTGGTCAGCTGTTTCCTGTTTCCAGCTCAAAGAAATCTACAATTGCAGACCATGACTATTTCAGAGAGACAATAAATACTCATGGGTGGAGGGGCAGGATAGTGTGTGCTTGTCAACCTAAGGAAAAAATCATAATGGAGTTTTTGAGTCCTGTTAATTAGCACACAGATAGAAAAATAATTTTTTCCCTCTCAATCAAAAAATCCATGAAACATTAGAACTGAGATATAAGAGATCCTAAAAACCAAGGGAAAAGTGAACCTACAAGCTTCATAATACTGACTGGCCTACAATCCAAGCGTCTCCTTGAAGTTACAAAACCCAATGGTACTAGGGAGACTGCACAACAGAACAGCCTCATCAGGGCATACAGCAGAAAAAGGATGCTGTACCCTCTCTCAGGTTTTCCTGATATAATAAACATATCCAGTCTACCTTCATCAAAGCAGCACAATTAGAAATATGGGGGAGCAGAAGACCGCACAGGCTTCAGGCTGTTTTATGAGAGGAAATGAATACAGGGTATGAAATTCAGCAGCACCCTGAGACCATTCCCAGGTTTCACAGCCTTTGGATGGGGAGGACCTGCCAGAACATCTTCTGTGGCAGCCATATCTTTTGTTAAGTTTACCTCTGACGCACAGATTAACCTGGTAAGACTCACAGTTGAGTTTATCAAGCAGGTATTCTTTATTATAGTGCCGGGTGGGTAGGGGATCTCTCCGCCAAATACCCACACCTTGCACTACAAGCAGTTGGTTATTATAGACAGTGTACATATATACACATTAGGCTTTCCTAGAAGGGGCTGGGCTTTCCCCACCAGTGTAATTTTGACTCCTCTTGGATTCAGCAACCCCAGGGGTTCCAGCGGGCTAGCATCTTGTGCAGACACATATCTCCCTTATCTTCAAGGCCATTCGGCTCCCCTGTGGTTTGCCTGTTCCTTTGTCTCTCAGCACAGCTGGGGTGGGGGTATACTCTGTAGCCCTATTTACATTTCCATACAGATCAATTAAACACATTTCCATCTATCACCTCCTTGCCCTCAAAAATCTCTCATCTTATGGAAGTTATTGACAGGAAAAAAAAAAAAAAGAAACACATACGGTATTCTTCCAGACAAGGGTGCCAAAGGACTTTAATCAAATAAATTAATCTTTGTTTATTTCAGGCGAAAGAAAAATACCCACTTCAGTAGAGAGCCAGATGTCATAACTAGAAAGTTTATTGTAGGATCACTGGATACAATTTGAGCTGCTTAAGAACAGGCATATGACAGGTTTCCGTTTTCTTCTCCTCCCCCCTTGTTGCCATTTTAGTATAAATACTGGAGGCAATACATAGAAAGGTGAAAGCATAAAATTATCTAAATTGTTTGAATTAGATGCAGGGAATGGGGGAGGGGCAAGATAAATTCCAGCTACCTCCTCACAAGTACAGACAATGCAAAGGCACTGGCACAGCATTGACGCTTCTGCCCTCTCTTGTTTGTGGTGGTCATGGAAGATGTCCATGTCAAAGAACATGTTATGTCGAAAACCAGTGTACACTAAGTAATACTGCTTATCCTCTTTCTTTCACTCAGGAGTCTCACTCCTTGCATGCCTTCAGCTTTATTCCTGCTGCTCTCACTAGAAGTAGATTAATACATTTATGAATAAATTTCCTCAGAACTGAGAGATATTAGCACCCAAGAGCATTCACAACACCTGTTTTAAAAGGCTCATTTAGAGAAAATTACATCAAATAATTTCAAAAAGTAACAGATTATTTAAGTAGATGGGATTTTCTCTGCTTATCTTTGTAGTTAGAATAGGAAGAGTAAAAGTGAACGTTCTCTCTAGAACCCTATTTCTGTGCAAATATGTTCAACAGTCAATCCCCATGAAACAGAATTACTTCATAAACACGTCTCCAGATTGACAAGGAATGGTAATGATTATAAAATAAATCATTAGGATCTCGAAGAATCCTAGAGGACTACTCACCCAGCTTCACAGTTATACTGTCCTATGGTGCAATCCAATTCAAATTATGCTGTATCAGGTCAATGATGATGGAAGGATCTAATGGCCACATGAATAAAGTCATGCTTTTAAATATCAAACAAAAGAGTTAGCACTTTCCTGATGTCACGATCTGCCCACAAGGGATCACGGGTCTGCCCACAAGGGATGTGGTCCTGCCCACCAGGGCCCCAGACCACTCCCCAAATGGAATCAAGGGCGAGGCACTTCTCTTCAAATCCACAACCAATTGTAGGAATCAGACACACCCCCTTATGAAAATATGTTTATTTATACTAAGCCAAAATCTACTCTATGAAGCACTCTTATATCTTATAATCTATGCCTTATTCAAATATTGCAATACCATTATTACAGTCTATGGAGTCTATATCTTAGTCTATATCTTAACGATTTAATCAAAAGGATCTCTCAGCGTTTAATAATCGCTAGAGAATTCACCCAGGAAAGGAATAGGAAAACCAATAGTTTGAGGGGTAGAAATAAGGGGCTTATTAGAGAGAAACGTCCCTATCACTATATGGATATGTTGTGAGTGTATGTAAATGCAGAAGATGTCTCAGAGTCGTTCCCTTCTTTGCCTAGAATCAAGTCAATCTGGTCAGTCTGAATTTTAACAGCTTGTGCCTTTAAAATTCAGCTCTGGCAACTCTGGCTGATGTTTCTCGGAGGTAGGGGGGGTGGGGTTGGCCCTGGCAGCCTTCCCTTTCTTTTCTTTCCCCCCTCCTGTTGTCTCCTTAAGGCAGTTTATATATATATATATATATAAAGATCGTTTGAAAGCAGATAACAGTCAAGGTCACCTGCCTCTTTCAGGAAAGACAGCTGTTTCTTCTTTGAATCCCGTGAAAATTCCTGACTGGAGTAAAGTCAGGACAGAAACGCCTCTCCCCAGGTGGCTCTGGGCAAGTTTACCCCCTGTACTCCCCCTGTACAAGCTTCTTGTTCTCGGCTCGTGACTATGTGTGGGGGGGTGGGGGTTAGAGAATTGGACTCACGGCTTGCTACGCAGGTAGGAGCAGTTCGTCTAGATTCTCCATATATATCAGACGGTGGAAGAATCGCTGCCAATTCCCAGCTATCAGCCTGGTCTTGGGCCAACTCCCAGCGAGGAAGGGACTTGCTCTCTCTCGGAGGTGGCGCAGGCAGAAAAGAGAGAGAGGCGGGGCTTTCTTCTGCTTTTATAGTGTCCGTTATCTTCAGATTCTAGAAGAATCCAGGCACTTCTCAGCCGTTCCCGGCAGTCCTAGCAGCCGCAAAGCATCTCTGGGAAAGGGAATTCACTGTCTCAATGAGACATAAATCTCCCTTCACTACACCTGACAATAAAATTTCAGAAAGAAAATAATATTTCAAATATCTACTGGACACAATGATGTAGTTCCCATGAAAATGAGATTCCTAAGGAATTCCCCTGAATTAGAGTTGAAATAGGCTATGTTTCTCATGGGAAAAAAAAAAATCCTACCCTGAATCACTGCTTCAGCTGCATGTAACCTTCCATGGGGACAGCCAGGTAATAAGCATTAATCTGCTGTGCATTCAGAATAAAACAAGCTCATCTGAAGACTGGACTTGTCTGTCCCATTGTGTAAGAAGTATCATACTCACACCACAATATGACATAAAGTTTATTCTTTGATGTTTTTCAGCTACTCACCCTCAAACAGCAAGCCAGATTTTGGTAAACAGAGCCCTGATCTGTATAAAACCACTAGTCACAGTTGCCTAACCAAACCCGTCTCTTAATGACAGATACACCATGCCGTGAGGAGGCTGATTTGATTTGCAGAGAGCATAAAGAAGAACTGTCAAAATCGGTAACATCACAATTAAAATATTTCCAGCTTTGCACTGAGCATTTTTTTTGTGATTCTAAAACTCTTTGATGAAATGTCATTAAGTGAGATAATCAGAACAGAAATGTGAGGTTTCTGTGTGCAAAGGTCTTGCTGAAAAAACTCAGTTAAACTTTCCAAGGCTGAAGCCAGGTTACACAGAGAAAATAATGGAGAAACACCCCCAGAAATGTTAGCTACTGGATTTTACCCTAACAAACAGTTCAGCTGTATACCACAGTTATTATAAAAGATGAGAACAGGACATTAAGTGCATTTTATAACACTGGAATAAATTACATTGGAATGAAAATTGATGCCATGGCTCTTACTGCACACCTCCTTTTTGGTGGACTAGATGCATGTGTCTGAAATACATTCTCAGGGTATTAAATAATTATTTGCCCCATGATCTTACATTTACTTATTTATATATATATGTGTGCATAAATTTACAGAGCAACATTTAAGTATTATAATTATATATAGAATAAACACACTGCATTTTGAGCTTCTACTGCATGCATAAGAATGTGATACTTCAGTCATGACTTTTGTCACTTGGAAACAAAAACTCAGTATTTCCCTAGACAGGAACAGAGAAGCTTCTTTTATGTATAATGCAATGCTGATATACCATCTTTTATATCTATATTTTCAGAGTCAAAGACTGCATTACTTTAAGAATGCAAGATGTCAGAATGCATGAATGAACAATGAAGAACCTGTTTTAATGCATAAGGCTTTATTATCCTGCCAAAGTATGTATGACAATTACCGTGATATGAGATTTTAACAATTTCTAAAGTAAAACTGAAACATTCCATTCCTGAAGACAGTAATTAAAGATAAATATGGATTTAAGCATTTTCTAACCATCTTCATTATATATTACACAAAAAAAAATAACTTCTGCTACATGAAAATTCAGTATTGCACTGGTCCTTGTATTTACTGACTGCATTTTAGAAAGAGATCGAGAGACAGGAATCCAGTTTGTTTTTCATAAATGTGACTGCAATCAAATCTCACTTGACCATCTCAAGAAAGAAAGTTGACAGGGTCAGAGGATGATGTTCATAAGCATAGTGTGAGCATAGTCAGTATTCCTGAAAGTAGGGAAAGGTAAGACAAGATGGCAAAAAGTCTAAAAACAACAAATAAATCTCAGAATGACTACATGGTGTTTCTCCTGAATTATCACAACACTTTTACTAGATAACAATTCAGAGATAAAGAATAAACAACTGCATTCAGTCATTTATGAAAAAATTTACCGACTGTACCAGTGATCCTGAGGAGAGTGAGGGCAAAATTTGGTTTATGTGGATGTCCATCACCAGAGCTAGAGAGTAAATGTTATGGTGGATCAGGCAAAACATGTTTCTGATTTAAAAAAAATAAAGCCGAAACAATGTGAATTCTATCCATTCTTGGACTGTGTTGCTGAAGCCTATGAAATAAGACTACAGTATACAGATTGGTAGTAATTTTTTGCCAGCAACAGAGAGCAAGCACAAAAGATTTCTCCTAACACACCTTTTTCCCATTTTCACACCCAGCTGTGACTTTTCTCAGACTAACTGTGGAATACTTAGGCAAAAACGTATCTTTTTTTGAAGTGAACACATTGAAGCCTCAATGAGATTGAGGAGTCCTCATGACACACTTTTTTCTGCCTTTTCCTCTGTTAGTCCTTGCAAATACTCCAAAAATAATATTTGCATGCAGGAGTACCCATATTTTGATGCTCATACAGCCTTGGAAGATTGGCTCTCAGCATATCTGCTTTCAGAAACTTTACTCCTTCCTATCATGCTTTCTACCATACAGCAGTTACCTCTTTATTATGACTTATTATATTTTTCTTTTTTTCCTCAATCATTAACTGTCTTCCTTCTGTTTCCTGCCACTAGACCTGTGAATTGTTAGCCCTTTCTTTCCCTATGGATCTTCCATTTCATAGAATCATAGAATTGTAGAAACATAGAATCATAGAATCACAGAATCACAGAATGGTTTGGGTTGGAAGTAACCTCAAAGACCATCTAGTTCCACCCTCCCTGCCATGGCAAGGACACCTCTCACTACACCAGGTTGCTCAAGGTGCCATCCAACCTGACTTTGAACACCTCCAGGAATGGAGCATCCACAACTCCTCTGGGAAACCTGTTCCAGCGTCTCACCACCCTCAGAGTGAACAATTTCCTCCTATTTTCCAATCTAAATCTACCCTCTTCCAGTTTGAACCCATTACCCCTCATCCTACCACTACAGGTCTTTGTAAAAAGTCCCTCCCCCACCCTTCTTGTATACCCTCTTCAGATACTGGAAGGCTGCAATAAGGTGTCCCCAGCGTCTTCTCTTCTCTAGACTGAATAAGCCCAACTCTCTCAGCCTGTCTTTGTAGGAGAGGTGTTCCAGCCCTCTGGTCATCCTTGTGGCCCTCTGCTGTAGCCTCTCAGACCCAATGTCCTTCTTTGCTGGGGGCTCCAGAGCTGGACAGAGTTCTCCAGGTGGAGTCATATGAGAGCGGAGTTAGAGGGGCAGAATCACCTCTCTCGACAGGCTGGCCACGCTTCTTTTGATGCATTCCAGGATATGGTTGGATTTCTGGGCTGCACTGGCACATTGCTGGCTCATGTCAAGCTTTTCACCAAGCAGCACCCCCAAGTCTTTCTCCTCAGGGCTGCTTTCCATCCACTCATTACCTAGCCTGTATTGGTGCTTGGGATTGACCCAGCTCAAGTGCTGGTGGGACCTTATTGAACTTCACAAGGTTTCTTTAAGTCTTATGCTATTTAAAAAAAAATGAGTGGCATGAATGCTTTTCTACCTGGTTTCCTCATCTCCTTTGGTTTTGTTCACCAAGAATCTGCAAATAAGCCAAAACTAAAATGTGAACTTGAAGGAAGAGATGCTCTAGGTGAGAAGTAACAAGGGTCACCTAGCTTCCACTATAAAATAAAGGGAGGGGAAGCATGAGAGAAAAAAAGTAGGAATCAGGAACTCTAATGCAATTCTGAAATTTGGAAAATTAAAACCCCTCCATCCGATTTTATTCTACATACCTGAATAGTTTTCCTTCTACTGAATGACACTCGTCCCTTGAAAAGAGAAAGTCAGTAGAGCTTTGTCATGATTAGAAAAAAAGATTTTCTCTTCATAAATAATCTCTGTGTTTTCCTTCTCTTTTCTTTGTTTTTAAATTCATTATCAATTCTATCCTGATCCCAGTTTCCAACATTTTTCTGTTACATGCTGTAACCTGTGACCTGTACATGCTTTCACCCTGTGAAAGGGAATATATTTTCCTAATAAGGGAATTCCCCTAATAAGGGAATATATTTTCCTAAATCCTAGCTCAAGGTCATGGCACTCAGTACACTGAGTAATGTTTCCATTCAATTTAGCAAGTTAGCATTATACAGCTAAAGCTTTTAGATGTACTAGAGCAGAAGGGAAAGGGTAAGCGTCATCATCCTAATGAACCGCACCAGGTGTACCTTGCTGCCTGCCTAAACAGAAATGACTTTTCACAGACTGTAAGGCAAGGACTTAAAAAAAAATATTTCATTTACTTTTAGCCAGGTAGTCCATACTTTACAAAACAAAAAACCCAAGCCACAAGAATAAGGTGACTTCAAACAAATAGTCAAAAGATACATTTTCGTAAACAGTCCTCTATTTTAGATATGTTCTACTATGAAGAAAAAGCAAGATATTTGATTTTTACTAGAGTCAAAGCATGGGGTTTCATTCCCTCAGTGACAGCAGAATGCAAATGACAAAGTGCCAGAAAATTTTATCAGAAGTGGAAGTGCTGCCTTCATGCACCTCATCCAAATGCTGCAGTGGCAGTAGGTAATGTGTACAGCAAGGGAGAAGTGGAAGGTTCCCAAGTCCGGTACAAGAAAACATATACCTGGCTACAGTAGCCATGAACTCTAGACAAAGGAATTGGGGGTCTAGGTCATAGCACCTATCAGGATATTGCAGTATGCATTGGTATCTTAAAATACTACCGGAAGACAGAGGTTACTGGTCTTCCTGTTAGGAATTTGTACACTGGATACATGCTGGCTATCCACAAGGACTGCTGAATACCATGGTCTTCCTGTCCTTTTTCATTCACACTAGCCTAGTAAGTTTGAAAAGCTTATCTTGCTCAAATTCTCACATTTTGGTTTTGTGAAACTTTCTTTTTTTTTTTTTTAGTAGGAGCACAGCCTTCCCAAAATGATACTCTACAAATTCTCTCCCTGCAAGCATTTTCTTGCTCTCTCAGATGCACACTCTGTATATAGTTTTCTGCAGCTTGCTTTCTCAGGAGGCAAAAGTCTGACAAAAAACTGGTAGCTGGTTCATCATGAGTATATGTTTAAGGAACATTATTTTTGAACACAAGAGCAAAACAGAGGAAAACTATCTGCCTCACAATAATTTTAGTGTTTTTACAAATAACAGAAAAGGAAGAAAGGATATAAACTCTGTTCTGTCACCAATGACACAAGCATTGCTTTTTCTCAGAGCAACACTTTTGCTCTGTGACTCCAGTTCTTAGTACTCAGATCAATAATGCAAAACAATAGCAGTGTCCTAGAGTTGACAGAATATCTCCCACTCTTTGTGTCTGTGTCTTATGAAGGCAATCTTCTCTCTTTCTCCAATACAAGCTATTTCCGTATAAGGATATCTATAGACAATGTTGCATTACACCAGCAAATAGCTGCACTGGATAGAGCCAGTGAATAACCCACCCAATGCAGTCGTACTAAAAAGCAAGACTTAGTTCAGTTCTGTGTCTGTTTCCATTAGTACAAACTGTGCTGCAGCCCAGAAATGATTACTTAAAATGACTACCCAGAAATGACTAAACCTAAAGAGTGAATGAGGAAACTTAAAGGCACAAATACTTTTCAGCAAATGGCCTCTGTTTACCAGGGAAACAAGAGGGTGCACTCGTTCAATATATTTCCCAGAGAATTAGACATTTTAAAAGCTGCCTCTGCTGAGTCCTGCCCAGGTCAAGGTAGCTGGCAATATGTTTTTCTGGGATCGGTTCCTCTAGTTGGGAAAGTGCTATCTGAGGCACAAAATTGAGACACATTTTCACACCAACTAGGGATGAATTTGAATAGAGGGTTGCAGTTTTTGTCTAAGTATCAAAAAATGTAATTTCACTTCTTCCTTGGGCAAATACAAAAAAGGTATCAGCACTGAATTTCTGTCTTCTTACACAGATCAGTCCACCACATGGCTTAAAGAAAGAAAACAGCTAACACAGTAGTTCAGTTCATGCTTAGATTTCCTTATTTAAATAACAACACCTTAGCCATAGACAAAATTCCTCTCTCAGTTTATACATTCTTAATTTCTTCCCCACAGAATAACACGTCCTGAACAGTATCTCACCTTCTAAATAACCACCATGATTAAAAAATTTCCAGGACGGAGCTAGCAGCAACAGACAAGATCCCTCTGAAGAATTCCAGAAACCTGTATCACAGAAGGCAAGCAGAGAAACCTTGACATCAGGTTACTGGCCCTCTTTGAAAGACTACAGCATAAAACAACATTACCTGAAATTTGAAAGACAGCAAACAACCAATAGCTAAAGGATGGACATCCTGTGGAAAACTGAATAGTAACACACCAGTAAAAGATTTAACTTTTCAAACATTTCATTGAATAGAGTGGTTTTTCCTAAAACTACTGAATAAGTTCTAGTTTTGCTGAAGAACATCTTGTTTTGATACTATTATCCTTACTGTCAAAATTGCATGAAGACTTGCCAGTTGATATCAGGAATTGTATTTCCATATCCAAGGTTATTTTTCTACTGCTACATATGTATTTGTCCTA
>JAVFHW010057386.1:2108-15784 GCA_032159205.1 Eurystomus glaucurus suahelicus | reverse complement strand
GAGTTTGTTTCCTTTGTTCCTGAATAGTGCAAAAAAAAGACTAATTGAATTGACAGTTTAATGTAGATTCAAAGGTGTTTCTACTGTTCTAATCACCATTGTCCTGTTTGCTTATCAATGCTTGAATATAGCATATCTGAGCCTGGAATGAGGTGATGGCAAGTGGATTTTGGTGAGAGATTCTGAAATTGCTGAAACTTCCTGATGCCTTCAAGCAACCACTGATGCCTCAAACATTTTAAAAAAGAGCCTCTAACTTTGGAGAATTAATTAACCCTCCAGGGCAAATCTTGTGTGGTATAACCAAAAGGAGACCTGATGAAAGAGCATGTTGTTGTTGTTTTAATTTCCTAAAGTTAATTGCATAATGGGAAGAACTCAGTCAAGCTTATGCCTGGCTGCTTAGCAAAGAAAACTGCTGCTGAATGATGAGCAGCTTGTGAGAAATTAGTATGTTCGTGGAGCAGAACAATGTCAGTGATGATTTATCCTGCAGTCTCTGCCAAGATGCGCTGAGCAGGAATCCTTGAAGCTGTGGAAAGCAGATAGGCTAAAGGTGGTATGAGCACTTCTTCCAAAGTCTGTTCATCATATTGCTAATTTAGTATCTTGCAGGAGCTGCAGAATTGAAGTGGTCTGGGAGCTAGTTGTGTACCAGTTGAGTTTGGGTTTCATCCTAACTTGCTGGCCTGTAAGGGTATGGTGTGCATTATTAGAGTTCTTGGTTAATGTTGTACTGGTGACATAAGAAATAAGGGAATGAAATGAGCATGGGTTTTGTAAAAGGTGAGGTAGAAGGTAAAGGAGTGGGGCAAGGAAGCAAATGCCAAGCAAGAAGAGGGGACTTTGACTGAAGTGAGAAAAATTGTGAACATACTGGCTTTGGAGCAGCTGCTCTTACCCTGTCCAAAATGAGTGCTGATGCATATATTGTGGTCTGGCATGGCAACAGAAGCTGCAAGTTCAGTGAGAAGTGCGAAGCTGTAGGGACTGGGATCAGTTTAAGAACTGTGGCTCTAATTATGGCCCCCTTTTTATGCTTTTGATGTTCCAGAAAAGTGTTGACTTGCATGTTGACCCACTTACTGCTACTGTAACCATGATTACTGGGCAGATAAACTTCGTATTTTGGACCTTAATTATTGCCTGCACCGTCGTGGTACCTGACTGGTGCTGGACAAGAAGTGTAAATACTTACTGGTACAAATGATGCAGACTTTGAGAGGAGGTTAGCGAAGGAAAGAAGCTTCTTAGTGATAATGGGCTTGTGTGTGAGTTTTCATCATTGAGGGTAAAAATCACTAATGGTGCTACTGACTGAGAAAGGGGCAGCAGTCTAATCATTCACTGTTGTCTAATGGCACTTATTTTTTTTGTTGGTTCTATTTCCCTATGATTTGCAACATGAGGAGTTAATGAGTGGGATGTGGAAGGAGAAAAATAAATATTTATGTCAGAACATGCATTCAAGACAGTATGAGTGGTAAGAAGCAGGGCCTTTCCACTTATTAAATATCCCTGGCAAGATATTGGAGAGTTGGCTTGCTCTTGACTTTGTGTAGAGGAAAATTAAAGTAAATGCTTTATTTATTTCAGTTTGTCTGGTTAAAATCCCTGTATAGGGATATGAATCCAGGCTTTACAGAGGGGCAAACACAGGTTTCAAGTAATTAGATTATCAATTTAGTCTACTGTGGTGTTGTGCAGAGATGATAGAGGAGCTGACATCAGTGATTTTTCTTGGTATAGATGTTTTTTGTTCATTTGTTTGAAGCTTGTACAAATCAGTAACATCTTGGAAAATATTGCTGGTTGTTTTGCAGGCTACACATTGGTTTCCAAGGTGTATGCAGTTAGGGGCTGGGAGTAAAGCAAAATAATTACCTTAGGAGTAACTCTTTAACAGGATGGGGCAGGGGGAACTGAGGGTCAGTGCTGAAGCATTTAGTTATAACCTATGCGTCTATAATGTGGCTGTGCCACAGGAGTCTACGTCCTGGTTACATTACTGACATGTTGCACGACTGTAGTGACTTCGTTTTGTGTTTGTGAAGCAATAATAACATTTGCCTCACTAGGACAGCCTGTGGATTAATATTTTGATAGATGCCCTCACTGATACTTACTGGTATGGCAGTTTCTCTGGTTTGTTCCTGTTGTGGTATGTGCAGCTTTACCAGCATCTTCCACTAACTTGCCTCGTCTGTTCCAAAATCAACTGACAAAACTTGCAGGTTGTTTTCGAGACACTGTTTTGAATGGAGCATCTAAAATTGTTATAATGAGGATTGTTTAAAAAAAAAACCAAACAAAACTAATGCGTACAGCAAGCCTGAGTCTTCTATAATCAGCTTGCTTTTGAAGACAATTACCAGAGTAACTTCTTCAGCTATTTCCAAGTGAATTTTTGTGTGTTCTTCTGAGTGAGAGGTCTCTTCTATAGCATCATGAAGATTTCAGCTGGGGGCCTGCTCTGTCCTGGGTGTCAGAAAAAGGATATTTCTATACAGCAGAGTGGATAGGGTAGTTTGCCCTGTCTAGTTTTCAGTGCCTTCGAAAAAATGTTGGGCCACAAGACAGGGAAACTACTAAGCTTCTTGTCAGTCCTGTGGTTTCTTCTTGGGAGCATTGTGTATTTTTAAGTGATTTAAAAAATAATTGCATGAGTAACAACTTGCCTGGGTTGTGATACAGTAGGTGACCACTATCAGCCACAATAAAAGTACTCTTAATACCTCCATTGTAGATAAACACTTTTGCTCAGAGGTAAGGACTGATGGAAAAGAAAGTTGCTTTGATCCCCCTGCACTGAGGACTATCTGGGGTTGGGGGAGGGGAGGGGAAAAGGTACCTGAAAACTATTGTTCAGATGGAACTCAAGTATTACTCCAGGCTGCCAGTAAAACTGTTCAGCCTTTAAAAAAAGACAGAAGTGAGTTGAGTGGAAAATCCTTACTGATTATTTTTTCTCTCTTAATCTCACAGCTGATTGCAATGCCATTCTTAAAGCTCTACAGCCCATTTTTCAAGAGCAGGGAATGACAGAAACAGTTCACAACTGGGAAGACCATGGTTATTTAGCAACCTACATTAAAAAAAATGGCAGGTGAGTGGATTTTCTTTTTCTTCCTATAGATTGTCCTCTCTGTCTTCCCTTACATTTATTTCTCCCTCTATTGTATCTCCTTCTGGTGTGCAGGAAGGGCAAACTTTTTTCTTTTACTAGCTTTG
Source organism: Eurystomus glaucurus suahelicus (assembly GCA_032159205.1). Lineage (NCBI taxonomy): Eukaryota > Metazoa > Chordata > Aves > Coraciiformes > Coraciidae > Eurystomus > Eurystomus glaucurus. The sequence continues at coordinate 12,553 of JAVFHW010057386.1, read as the reverse complement.
TGTAGAAAGTGACTAAAAGCAGAATGGTGTTGATGAGATGATCTGTGTCATCTTGCAGTTGGGATATCAGAACAGTTGAATTGGTCTGTCTGTGCTGTATTGATGCAGTAACATTGTATATGATGTCTTGATGTCAGGGCCAGTCCTTCCAGATGCAGGACAGCTCAAGTCATTTAAATGTTTGTCATTCTTCTGACAGTTGAATGCATTTCAGTATGTTCAAGTCTAATCTTAGCATGTGAATGGTAAAAACTGTCTGTCTCTATCTTACTGTATGTACTTTTAAACGCTTTATTATGCACTTCAAATTCTTAAGCAGCTACTGAAATAACTAAAAACATGACAAAAGTGGTGGTGTCATTAGTGACACAAACAATATTCTTGGACAAATGGGTAAGCAAAACCATGTTCACTTTATTTCCTGAAGCTACTCTGCAGTGTAAGGGTTAGTTGATTAACGTATACATTTATGTGGCCTATTTATTAGTAACTGCTGTGATTTTATTGCACATCATTTGTTTCCAGTTATTGAGTTGTTCTTGACATTCATTATGGCAGTTGCTGCTTTTGTCCTTTTTGAAATCTCTACTTAGTTCAATGTTCTTCAGGATTGGAGTTAAACTTTAATTTGTTGGCTTGATTTTCCTGAGCGCTCCGTTACACAGCTCAGTTGGCCACGCTTCTAACATATGAGAATTGCATAAGGATCTTTAAGTCATATTGGTTCTTTCTCCCATTGTGGAGGGAGAACTGATATAACTAGCAGGAAAATCAGATCATAGTGAACGTGTTGCCTGCTGTAATTTGTCTCTGTATGTTTACTCTGTGTGAACACTTGTACATACAGCTGTATGTATTTTATATGTAAAGATAGTGTAGACCACCCTCTCTGGTAAATGTGTGGCCTGACTTAAGGTAACAAGTAAGCTGGCATGGGTCTAGTCCTATGTTTGTATCTTTCCCAATCATGAAGTTCTTTTCCAGAAGGAAAAAAACTGACATCTAGAAGCATTACTGAGTAAGGTCCTTATGAAGCTCTAAATTTTGAAGTGTCTAACCTGGTTTCTCTTACTATGCTGTCAGCTGAAGATACTTGTTCTGAATTCCACTGTCTTCCTCAAGTGCTAGAATATAATACTAATGAATGCTTGAAGGGGGGAAAGAGGATGTAAAAGTTGGCTTGTCTGGAGGCAAGGTGGGGAGAAATTAATGGGAGAGACAAACCTGTGTACTGTGCGCTCCTGTTAACAGAAGAAAGTTGCTCAAGTTGCCAGTTTCCATGGTAAAGTAGAGCTCTTGTGGGGATATCCTTGTTGCTCTGAGTGTAGGCTTGGCAATTCAATATACTGAGGAACTATTAAATAAGCAAAATCTACCTTGAATCACTTTTTTTAATGCTTTTCAGAACAGTCGTCAAGTAGATAGCATGGGGTTTGGAAGTGGGGAGAATAGGATGCTGTTTGCTGAAAGCCATGTGTAATAGGTGGTGGTTCAGCAATTGCTAAACATTCACACTGATTTAATTTTTCCTGTGTGTTTTACTGTTATCTTTTTGCTTTCTAGAGGCATGGCACTTAAGCTTTTGCACCAGAGGATAGTTCACAGTATCCTTACTGCTGTGGGAAGATGAAGATGAGGAGGTGGGCCTAGTGGCCTTCCTGCAGGGAAAGAACAGAGCATCTCTTATGTTGGTTCTAGATACCTCTTGCCACTCTTTACTGTACTAAGTAAAAGAACCGGGGAGCAAGGGCAATCACTCAGACATCTGTACTGTTGCAGGCTGCCACCTTGCTTCCTGGATTTCTTCTTTAGGGCTACAGCAATGGTTTGTCAGCTGGCAGGGTCTTGGGTTGGTTTGTTCCAGAGTCTTCTCCCAAAAGGCAGTGTTGGTGAGGCTGCATGCTTTGAGCTGCTTCTGCTGTCGTGCAGTTGTATCAAGTAATCAAATAGCCTTACTTTTCTCACACAGCCCTTGTGCCACACTTCAGGGCATGCAATGGATATAGTCATCTTGATGTAAAATACTTCACTGGTGATTGCAACAGTCTGAGTCACTTCATATGCATTGATATGGCAATTGGTAGGTTGAAGGAGAAACCTCACTGTCTTGGGGCCACAGGAATGCCACGTGGGCTATAGAGAGAGCTGGGGCTAAATTGTGTAAGTGTTCACAGAATCACAGAATCATTATGGTTGGAAAGGACCACCAGGGTCATGAAGTCCAACCTTTGTCCTAGCATCTCTCTAATCATTACACCATATCCTCAAGTACTGCATCTGTTTGTTCTTTAAACACCTCCAGGGATGGTGACTCCACCACCTCCCTGGGCAGTCTATTCCAGTGCCTAACTACCCTCTCAGTGAAGAATTTCTTCCTAATATCTAATCTAAACCTCCCCTGACACACTTGTCCTATCATTAGTAATCTGAGAGAAGAGACCAACACCAGCCTCACTACAACCTCCTTTTAGGTCATTGTAGAGGGCAATAAGGTCTCCTCTCAGTCTCTTCTTCTCTGGATTAAACAAGCCCAGTTCCCTCAGCTGCTCCTCATGGGCCATGCTTTCCAACCCTTTCACCAGCTTCATTGCCCTTCTCTGCACCCGCTCCAGCACCTCAATGTCGTTCTTGTCCTGTGGTGCCCAGAACTGGACACAGTACTCAAGGTGGGTCTCACGAGTGCCGAGTACAGGGGCACAATCACCTCCCTACTCCTGCTGGTCACACCGTTTCTGATACAGGCCAGGATGCTGTTGGCCTTCTTGGCCACCTGGGCACACTGCTGGCTCATGTTCAGCCGGCTGTTGACCAACACCCCCAGGTTCTTTTCTGCCAGGCAGCTTTCCAGCCCCTCCTCCCCCAGCCTGTAGCATTGCTGGGGGTTGTTGTGACCAAAGTGCAGGACCTGGCACTTGGCTTTGTTAAACCTCATACAGTTGACCTCAGCCCGTTGCTCCAGCCTGTCCAAATTGCTCTGCAGAGCTTTCCTACCCTCAAGCAGATCGACACTCCTGATTAATTTTGTGTCATCTGCAAATTTACTGAGGGTGCATTCAATTCCCTCATCCAGGTCACTGATGAAGATATTAAACAAGACAGGTCCCAAAACTGAGCCCTGAGGGACACCGCTTGTGACTGGTTGCCAACTGGATTATACTCCTTTTACCACCACCCTCTGGGCTCGGCCAGCCAGCCAGTTTTTAACCCAGCGAAGAGTCCTCCTGTCTATGCCATGAGCTGCCAGCTTCTCCAGCAGAATGCTGTGGGAAACAGTGTCAAATGCTTTACTGAAATCCAGGTAGACCACATCCACTGCTTTTCCCTCATCCACTAGGCGGGTCACCTGATCATAGAAGGAGATCAGGCTGGTTAAACAGGACTTGCCCTTCATGAACCCATGTTGGCTGGGCCTGATCCCCCCATTGTCCTGCACTTGCCGTGTGATCACCCCCAAGATGAACTGTTCCATAACCTTTCCCGGGACCGAGGTCAGGCTGACAGGCCTGTAGTTCCCCCGATCATCCTTCCTGCCCTTCTTATAGATGGGTGTCACATTGGCAAGTCTGATGTTGATGTGGCCTGCCTGTTCTCAGGGGAGTTCAGCTCCTTGAGCCCTCCAGGCTGAGTGCAACCAGTTTAGCCAAGTTCTCATTAGTTCGGCAGCATTGTATGCTAGATATCTCTTAGACTAGTGCTGTTCATCCAGTCAAGTCACAGTGAGAAATATGGTAGAGAATACTGAATTTCAGGAAAAAATGAGAACTTAAAGATGCTCCAAATACCGAGGTGTCCATGTAAGACATGAATGGGCTTTCTACTACTGCAGCACCATTTTTGCTTTTTCTGATTTGCATAGGCAGATTGACTTGCTCTTTCACTCTCTATTTGACATTTTTTAGAGCTCAGATGTAGAAGTCTCCCCTTCTCCTGTAAATATGCAGTTGCTGCAGCCTGGCCTTGATCTCCCATGTGCACTGTTTCACTGTCTATGTTCACTAATTCAACCATGAGTGGTCTCCCCAACAGAAATTTGATTAAATGTCAAAAGGTTTCTGTTGAGCTTGGTTTTAATACCAAATTACTGTTGTTGGCTTAATGCTAAATTGTGTACAAGCGTTGTCAATTCAAAAATCACATTTGCTAATGAAGACTCAATACTTGCTAAGTTCTCAAAGTTCTGATATAATATAGGTCTGGAAATAGTTGAGCTTCTAAGGGAATAATAAAATCATAGAATCATTAAGGTTGGAAAAGACCTCCAAGATCATAAAATCCAACTGTCAACCCACTACTACCATGACTACTAAACCACATCCTGAAGTGCCATGTCTACATGTTTTTTGAACACCTCCAGGGCTGGGGACTCCACTACTTCCCTGGGCAACCTATTCCAATGCTTGGCCACTATTTTAGTAAAGAAACTTTTCCTCATATCCAATCTAAACCTCCCCTGGTGCAACTTGAAGCCTTTTCCTCTTGTCCTGTTGCTAGTTACTTGGGGGAAGAAACCAACACCCACCTCTACAACTTCTCAGGTAGTTGTAGATAGCAGTTAGTCTACAGAAGAGAAGGCTGAGGGAAGACCTTAACAGTCTCTGTTCCCTCAGCTGCTCCTCATAAGACACGTTCTCCAGACCCCTCACCAGATTTGTTGCCTTTCTCTGGACCTGCTCCAGCACCTCAATATCTCTCCGATACTGCAGTGCCCAAAACTGGATGCAGTACTCAAGCTGTGCCCTCACCAGTGCTAAGTACAGCGGCACAATCACTTCCCTGCTCCTGCTAGACACACTTGTTTCTGGTATGAGCCAGGATGCTGTTGGCATTTATGACCGCCTGGGTACACTGCCAGCTCAGCTGTCAACCAGTACCCCCAGTCCTTTTCCACCAGATAGCTTTCTAGCCACATTTCCCTAAGCCTGTAGTGTGTCCTGGGGTGGTTGTGACCCAAGTGCAGGACCTGGCACTTGGCCTTGTTGAACCTCATACCACTTGCAATGGCCCATTGGTCCAGCCTGTACAGATCCCTCTGCAGAACCTTCCTACCCTATCCTACTTTCCCATGTTTTTCCAGCCCCATTAAACACTGAATTAGGGAACAGTAGCATGTGCAGGAGAACTTTCTGTGAGTTTTGGGACCTTGGCAGTATTGTTTTATTGAGTTTTCAGCTCACTTAAACTGTGTATACTTTTAAAGGCAGCCTTAAACAGTATATTTCAGTTAACTGAAACTACATCAACTAACATTTACTGAAGTACATAAGGATGTGAACACCTAAAAGCCAGTAGACTGACCAGTTTTAAAAAAAAAAACAAAACAAAAAAACCCTGCGCAACAGAAACAGTCATTTCACAAATGGTAAGAATGAAATGGTGACCCTCGAGGGTTTTGACCTAAAATATCACAAGATTTTAATGCTAATTTGAAGTATCTGACACACCTAGGAAGAAATCAGCCAAGGCATTCAGACTTTTCATCTTCTTTCTCTGCAAAACAATGTATTTCTGGAAATGAAATAGCTTGTAGTAAAAAGCAGGAAAAAAATATGATGGAGAGTAGGCATATCACAAGCAGTTTCCTCTAAGGAGGGCTGGGCACACTGAGGGAGGATTCAGTTGGTGCTGAATGTGAGTAGGAGTTTTGTCAGTAAGCACATAGAAACACATTTTTAACCAGCCAAAGGTGACTGCAGCATTGCAAGATAAAGATGCACAGCTGATGTAACAAGCTGGGTACTAATCCCAGGAAAAAAACGTTCCAGATGAGGTAGTAATTTGTTGATAAACAGTATCTGCACTCCAGAGTGTGCAGAGATAACCCTTGCAGCTTGCACGGTGCTACAGGTTGTTGAGTTGTGGGCACTGCTGTTGACAAAACTTTGTCTCTGACAAAGATCCTGTGAACATCCGTGGAAGGCTGTGGCGGTTAAACGAATTGGAGCTGATGTGGGGATTAAGCCATGCTTTCCTGTTGTCATTACCAAAGCAACAGATCCCCGTTCTCCTTTGTCTGAAGCTAAGCAAGCAAAAGTCACATGTAGCAACTCTACCTGGTCCATTTACTTTGTGATTTACTCCGACAAAGGACCTAATTGAGGGAAGTTCAGCTGAAAACGTTCATTAATGGGGTTGTGAACACAAGGTTCTAGAGTTGGGCAGGAAACTGGGCAGGAAACGGTTCACTTGAGCTACTCAAGTCCCTGTCTAGTGGTGGGGATGGATACATCCATCTCTGCTTTGCAATCACCTGCTTGCCCAAACGGTGGTTTGGGAACAGTAACACATGCAGGAGAGGGGCTCTGTCTCCTGAGTTTTGGGGCCCCAATAGTTTTGCTTTTCTGAGCTCTGTGTTTTCAGATAACTTCTAGAATATTTTCAGGGTCATGTTAAGCAGCATGCTTTTACTGAAGTGTTACTTACTCTGGCTTAGCCTGGACAGTTGTAAAGACTTAACATTCCTAACTTTTTAACCATTTAATCTGTAGGATGCTTTGTACAGAGTCATAGGACCTGTCAGATGAAAAGAAGTTATTAAATCAAGGGTAAGGAGAAAATTGTTAAAGCTAATCTTTGGAATTTACTGAGTATCTTCTGAACTAATACTCAATTTTAATAGCATCACTGCTTGTGAGCAAGTACCCTTTTTTACTGTGTACAGCTACCAGGTTTTTTCTTGTCTTTTGTGCATCCATGCTCCCTCTTTTGTCGTGTTCCACCTGGAAGATCTTTAAAAAACCACAAAATGTGAAACTTAGAGTCACCGTTTCTATAGTAGAAGACTGTCTTTTAGAAAAGCTTTTCCTTCCCCTATACATGCATCCCTTTTTTAGCTTCTGTTCTGTGTCTAAATTCTTGTTTAGAGAAGTTTAATCCTGCTGGCATTTGACTTCACTGTTTACAACAGTGCAAGATTTACCCAGCTGAAGTTGATTTGTATGTCACTGTATCATGATGAATGTTAACACCATGAAAGGAGGGGTGAGTGGTTTTTTTTTTTTTTACTGCTCTCTTTTCTGTGTCAGCATATTTTAGATGAGCCGGATGAACATTCCTTAGCTTTTTGTTTCAGGCTAAAATGTTGTAGTTTATTCATGGAGTTACCCAGAGTGCAGAACTGGGCTGAAGAATTGGAAGCAGTATCTAGGAATCGGCAACAGTTTGTAACTGTAGTAGCTTTCACTGGTTTAGTTTCCTTGTTTTGTAAAGAGAACAAGAATAATGGTGTAGTGAAAAACTATGGTTGCTTAATTCTGTTGTATCTCTTAAATAATCTAAGATGAAGAGCATTTTTAAAAAGAGAGAGTACTTTTTGAAACAATGTCATGACATTTTGGGAAGGGATTAAGCAGGTCTTAATTTCCTCCCTTGTTAAGAGTAATTTGACATATGATGCTTTTATTGGCAAGCTGTTTTACAAATACTTGAACTATTTTATAGTGACTCACAGTTAGTCTGTCAGCAGATAAAAGCTTTGATGTGTGATGAGGGGTTTGTAGGTACCTGTCTGTCAATCCAGTTTTATTTTTTGGGCGTGGTGGTAGGAAATTCTTTCTCAAATACGTGGGATTACAGTGTTTCTTACTCCCCATTGCAACTAACTAAGACAGGATACGTATTTTGGATTAGAATGTCTTGATCTTCCTGGTTCTGTTTGGGTGACTCTTTTTTTTTTAAGTAAAAGAGGATGCTTATCCTCCAAAACCTCTGTTTCAAACAGTTACTTTTTGATTTGTGCAATTGGGATTTATTTCATAACGTGTGATGTTCCCTGTTGTTCAGGTGGCAAGATGCAGCACTCAAGACAAGAGGCTTCACTCAATAGAATCGTGTCTGTAGTTGAGACTTGTTTGCATGCAAGCACAAAAAGCTGGAGTACTGCCCTAGAAGATGGGCAGGTATGCAGGTGCAGCAGAAAGATCTTGTTACAGTGGGGACTGCTTTTCATGTGCTGATTTTGCTGCCTAATGGAAAGGAGAGAATCCAGAGAGCCCTTCCTCACTGAGCTTTTTTTTCCTCACTGCTTTTATGAAAATGCATGCAAGCACACACCAAAGGTGTGGCAGGTGTTTTATTTTGGAAATGGGAATTAAGTTTTGCGTTAATATAAGATGCAGGAGGGGAGATTTCTGAGGAAAACTTAATTTTTCATAGTTTTTCCCCGTCATTTGGACTGTAAAGTAATCTTTGCTGTTTTCATAGGTAGAAAACAGATACCATATTATTGTTGGTTGTAAATCCTTCCCCAAATAATAAGAGCTGCTGCAAACCTTCATTCACGTGCATTCTGCCAAGCAGATAAGTGTAAAATAACAAAAGCCAACAGAGCCTTTGCTCTCTACTGTTTGCAGCTAGTAAGTCTTTTGTGGGTTCAGCCTTGACCTGCTGCTATTGCCTTAACGCTACTTGTCTGGTTGCTTTTCTGAATTTATGCTTGTACTATTTGCTGCGTGTTTACATCTCTACAGACATTTTAGGTATTTTGGGTGTTAATTTCCAACCAAGGGACTTTTAACCAAGATGTAACTAACCTGGATCTGTATCAGCTTCTTCAAGAATTTTGAATTTCATTCAAGGTTGTTTACCTTAAACGTATTGTCAGTTTATTAGCCAGACGCTCAGAACTTGAATTTTTGCCCCACTACACTGCTCCAGCCAGATGCTTGCCTTTCATCTCTTCACCCCTCCTCCCCGCCACCCCCCTGAGTGGGTGTCAGGACCCTGCTATTCTGGTAGAGGTAACAATTTGACAAAATGAATGATGGGTCTGTAGTGTCCCTGTATTCTAATCCTATCTTGCCACTTACAGTAAGTCCAAAGTTGTGTGGTTGTGCTTTTCAGACCAACCCTCCTCTCTGCCTCTCCTTGCCTCTCACCCCCAAAAAAACACTCCAAAGCAAAGGCAGTAGTCACATACTGAGGAAGTACTTAATGGGGAAGTAAAGACAATGTCAGCTGTGAAATCTTATGACAGCTATGTAATTCTTGTAGGAAAGGAACTTAAAAGGGAACTTGAGTCATGGAATTGTGTAAATATCAGCCCTGTGAATATGGGAATAAGCTGGTAAGTTTTTCTATTAGTGTAACTATTTCTGGCATTGTGCCAGATTTCAGAGAACTTAGTAACAGTGCTGTCTTTTGAACTGCAGATTGTTAGTTCTGTCTGTAATGCTGCAGCTCTGAGGGCCTAGAGTAGGTCTGACTTTACCAGAAATGCCCCTTCTCATTCTGGTTGTGTCTGAAGCCTGCAGGAGTGATCAGTGCTTCCATCTAGCGAGCTCTGCTCTTTCGTCTTTCTCTCCTTTGGGGAAAAAAAACAAATCTCTGAAGTCTGGTGATAAAGATGTTTTCTTCTACTTGACTATTTTTTCCTTTCATGTTAGGCATGAAAACAAACCCTTAATGACATGAAAATAATGTCAATGGAATCCTGGTAGAATTTCCTCCAGAGCTGTCCTTCACAGTAGCTATGCCCTCTGTGTTGAGTACCAGGAAACTCTAGGAGAAACATGCAACTAATTTCAGTCTTTTTGCTTCAAGGAGTTGTAAGGTCGCAGAGAGAAACACTTAAACTCTGAAGCCCCATAGAGACTGGCAGTAGAGGGAGGTGTGTGTGCACTGTCTTCTCTTTTTTTTTTTTTTTTTTTTTTATTGCTTAATGGTTCTCCTTATGTCTTAATGGTACTGATGGGAACATCAGCTTAAGCTGTAAAATATTGTGGTCACTATGCAAAGTACGAAGTGGCCTGCGTATCAAAAGTACTGAACTGTGTCAATCACCAGTGAGCGAGGTGCAGTGTCCTAAAGCATGCAGGTGAAGTGTTTACTTGCCGAAGTGCAGATCAGCTTTCTCTGCTTTACTTTGGTTTTGGCAGTTGTACAGTAGAATGAGTTTGCTGGTTCTCCCTAAACACCTTCTGTATAGCTTGTATGAGAGAAGCATTTCTAACTGTCTTTAATACTGAAAATACTCTTATTCTTCTAATTAGCTCATGAATCTAATCTCTTAAGTGGTAGCACTCTACCTGGTAGTAAAAAAGAAAAGGAGAAAAAGCATCTTTGTTTACTCCTTGACTACTTTTTGTTCATCCTGTCATCAGGGTGAAATAATGCATTTTATTTTACGCAGGAGTGATTTCCTGGTGTGGAGGGAACACATATTTTAAGGCTATTCTGTGGTTTTGCTTAATGGCCATTGAGAGTACAGCCGTTTCTGGTTCTTGATCAAAAACATTTGTCAGGAGGACACCTAGTGGGCAATCGTTGAGGTGTAGGGATGGTTACTGAAGGATTTCGATAATCTGAAGTTACTTGGGAAGGGGAAACACGGTAGGCGTGTTGTATAGAAATGCCTTTCCTCCTGAAGGCAAGACCTGTGCATAAAGAATTCAGGAAGGCTAGGCTTCTCAGGCTTATCTTTTGAAGAGAAGTGAGGAATGCTCTGGTTT
>JAVFHW010057379.1:0-11685 GCA_032159205.1 Eurystomus glaucurus suahelicus | reverse complement strand
CTGGAGTACAAAGATTGAAGAACAAGATAACAAAAAAACAGACAGACTCAGCATCGTTGTGCTGTAGCCAGGCTTGCCATTACTAAACAATCAAAGTTAAAGCTACACTTCAGCCATTTTGTGCCATACATAGCCAGAAGAGAACTAGAGATGAAAAAGATTTATGAGATGTTTTTAAAATCAGACAAAATATGTTAAAATAATAACAATAGATTGCATGCGTTGCCTTTTGTGTATTATGATCTACAAAATGATATTAGAGATGACCCAATACCTGGTTTCAAAAAGGAAGGTATGACCACTGTGAAAGGCTGTCTCTGACACTTTAAGCAATGGCTACCAATCACCAATCACCGTTAAGGAAGGCTAAATCTGCAAGATCAAATCGATTTGTAGCGATCAACTGTAAAGAAGAGTGTATTTGAATTTACGCAGAGTTTTAATGGGAGTTCCAATCTTTTTGCTTCCCCAAACTACATTTCAATGGCTAAACCTCAGGTACAGATATTTGATAATATTACACAACATTACTATAATAGAGATTTTCATAGCATGCACTACACAATATCTAAGCATTACGTTTATTTGTAGAAACACAAACAAAACCATATTTAAAAAATCTAAAAAACTTGAATACTGTCTGTGTCTGTGTCGGAGCAAGCAAGCAGCTGAATTGTGCTCCTCATCTGCAAGGGCTTTTGAAAGAGGACAGCTTCCTGTGTGACAATTGCAACACAATTTGTCTCTTCCTGAACTGGGAACCATAAGCCCTCTGTATTAGAAGATATCTGCAGAAAGTAAAATTCTGACTTAATCTGAGGACACATCAAGATGACATTGATTTTGGAGGCTAAGATCTTATTCCAGAGCAGCTACCTTCTGTACAGCTGTGCAAGAAAAAAAATGGTATCACTTTCCCATGATTACTCAGAAGGTAATGGTGCTCATGTGAACTGCAATGCAAAACAAGAGGGAAAACTAGAATTAGAAACTAAATTAGCACCTGAGCTACAGCTAAATACTGCAGAATTATGTTTACAGCATGACCTGTTTCAGGTTCTTTCTTCTTCCCATCATATCCACCCTTCCGTCATTCCCACAACAGCAGCAGTGCACTCTAAGATGTATATAGGAAAGAGATCTTAGAGTGGCTGATGATAACACAGAATAAGACTATGGAGCTGTCTAGCCTCTCCCAAGCATTTTTGGCATAATTCATGCCCATCTGTTCCCTTTCATGCTGCAGTCCAGAGGGAAGCAGATGGGACCTACTCTGCAGTCTTCTTCTGAAACTCATATTCATTATAACCTAATTTTGAAAATGACAGTCTTGCTGTCAGCAATGCTGCTCAACCAATTTTTTCCCCTCTACAGGAGCAAAAATAACCTTTACAATAACAGGCTTTGCCCATAAAGGTCATAATGTTAAAGAGATACTAAAAAACGAACCATCTTCTCATCCCTGGAAGCAACCTTTTTTCCATTACAAATCTTGGACTAGATATGGGCATGACTCCCTAACATGTGGTGTGGTTGATGCTCCTCTGATATTTTTCAGCAAAGGCAGAGGAGTGAATGTTTTTTCTACTGTGTCACAAATGGCTGCTGCTTGTTTCACTAGCTGCCAGATTGCTAGCTCTTTCTTTTCCTGGCATTCTGCTCTGAGGGAAGCACTGTCTCAAACACTGCTATTTCATGATGATTTATTTTTAATAAGTCTTTAATAAGTTTTGCTTTTCCAACATCATTAAGAGACTATACAGAAAAATCACTGGATGGAGAAATAGTTACGTTTTCTGCTGTCATTTTTCTTCTGTTTTTTATTAGAGGCCTATTCTTTAAATGAATTCCATTCCATTTAATGATAACTTTCCGCATGGACTCAGTGTATAATGCCCCCTTTCCACTTTGTCCCTAAATCAAACATAGAGTGTTGTTCTTCTGACATTTTAATTAGCAGCTTTATACTCTATTTCAGAGGGTTTCTTCTTTTGTTGGGATGGAAATAAAGAAATGTCATCAGCCATTCTTTTCCTCCAGTGATTTTACCCAAAGACATAATTTCATATTAAAAATACTGCAAACAGAGTAAGAAAATCTGGTGACTGCCACTGTTTATTGGAAGACATCTGAACCTAAGTATCTATGATTTTTTTTACTTCTAGTATTTTTTTCTTATATGCTCTGGGAACATGTTGATTCAGGCATAAGGAATTGTGCATTAAAATGGACAATTAATAGACAAATCTGATGGTACTGTACCAGATGGGTCCAGGTTCTATCGTTCTTCTGCAGTACATATATCTCAAGGAGCAAATACCACTTCTCATTGATAATTCCCATCTAAGTCAACATTGAGTAAGTGAAAGTAAATTATAATGGAAGAGATACAAGACAAGAACCATCTTCTCCTGTTACCTTGAGGGTGGATCAGACAATCTGTGGTTGTGAACTAATAGAATTTTACTTCTGTGTTCACCCTTACGCCTGACAGTACTGTAGAATATGAGAACTGTGCATAAATAGATAACAGTGATAAACATTAAGAAAGCCAAGAAGACAGACAGAAGTGCTGCTTATTGACAAAGCTTCTGTGACTTCCTTCTGCAATGCCTCAATCTGACCTAAAGTGACGAGGCATTTTTCACACTGCTGCATCTTAAGAAACAGCCCCGCTGATTAATTCTTTTGTGTTGTCTTGACATATTTTTCCTAGATAGATATTTTTTAAGAGGGCAGAAAAGGCAAAATATTTAGGAAGTCTAGACTGACACAATCACAGAATCCTGTCCTTCCTCTTTTTGCAATGGAATACATGAGAACTTTACAAATAATAGGTCTTTCTTTTCACATTTTTTTCCTCTGAATTTGACCTCAGGTTCAGAACATGTCTTCATGCCTTCTGGTAACTCTGAAGAATATCTACAAGTATGCAGAATCTTAAACATTTCTCATTCCCTCAAGTAAACTGGAAAATGTTACAGTCTGTTCCATATACATGAGTTACAGCCGTCTAGTGCTGATGAATCAGGCATGCCACATACCCGCTCTTGCCAAAAGGCAAGAGTGGTTATCACTTCCTTTTCGCACTGCTTAAGTAAATTATTTATTACAAGTTCAATTGAATTTTAAAATACAAAAATATATTAGTTGCCTTAACTTTAGATTCTAATTTAATTGGCTTTCTTCCCCTAAATGTTTCAGGTATTTAAAATGTAAGAAATAAAAAAGAACACTGAAGAAGTTATTTTAAAATAAAACAGTGATATGGCACACAGTTTGCTGCTGGAGTGGAAAGATCCTAATTTACCACATATGATCATGCACCACATGCAATCAGAGCGTAGCTTATACATATACATATTCTGTTTTATATATTTTGTTTAGCTTCTCAAATAAATGAGAAAAGAGTATTCAGAGCTCATGCAGAATTCTCCTGCCCAACTGTGCTATCAATTTTCTCATCCTCTCTCTTTCAATTCAGGGTTATAAATCTTTGTTTCTCTTTGAAGAAGTTGCATTAATATTTAATTGGAAAACTTCATAAAATGTTAGAAAAACATTACACCAAACAGAGTAATGCCCAAGAGAGTAAACAGCAGGATTTGTGTTATGTAGTTTAGCTGTGCATTTGCATTTCGTTCTAATATCACTGACCTACTAAAAAAACCTGCTCTCATTCTTACTGTGTACAGGAAATGTGTTCTTGTCTAAGGAAATTAAACCCACGAAAAAGCTTCATCCAACTTGCCATTTACCTTGGCCATTCTGGGATGGATGCTTAAAAGGTACGGACTTTTGTTCAAGGCATTAGAGGAATACATAATTAAATAAGTAGCTCTTAGCAATTTGAGATACATTTCATTGTGCACAACTCTTCCTTTTGATTTAGTATCACTTATTTTATGATGCCAGATGCACTATAACTCTGATATTAAAAGACATTCAAGTACTGAAGGTCAAACCCTAGATGAATATGAATATATAAAAAATTTAAAGATTTTGACACAGAAGTATCACTGAAAAGAACAAATAATTCAAAGGATTCATCTTGAGATGAGCAAATTTAAGGACTATTCTTATGTAGCATCTAATATATTTTATTTATTAGCGTAAAATATTTATGTTACATAGGTTAAGAGTGAGAGGGAATATGTTGCACTTAAGAAACTCTAGCTATGAGAAGCACTCTCAATTTCTGGACAGTCACTGTGAGAAATATATTATGAGATGCCCCTACCACCTACCCCTCAACTACATATCCACTGTGAAGCTGAAAAATGTATTTCATATCACTAACTTCTCAGTTCAGTCCTTATTAACCTTATTTATCTGTTAGCTGTCTATTAGGATTCAGTTTCTGAAACAGTGTGCCTATGATGAACTAAAAGCCTAGGGAATGTAGTATTCTAAGGTCCTACATTTTAGTATTGGGTGTCTTTTCACACACAAATGACATCATTTTAATATTAACTATTGCTGCATTAAAGTAAACCATTGATAAAACCTGTGTTCAGACTTCTGTTTAAATTTAATGTATTTTTTATGTTGAGCAATACACTTAAAAATAATTATGCTAAACACCTGCTTACATATCCAACTGTTTGATTTTAATACCCATATTAATGATTTCATAAAGTGCTGTATTAAAAAATAAAGCATAAACATTTGTATACAGATGCACTTCTCAATGGAAATTTAGAACCACATGTCAAAATGGGGACAGTTTGTGAAACAACAAGCTTAGAAGTCAGTCTTTAAAACCAAGCAAACACTTTCTTAGCCAGCTGTTTTCTCTTCATTTTACAATCACTCAGATGTGACTCCAGAATGCCTATCTGCGTCTGGGTGGTTTGAGCTTTTTCAAATACAGAATTTCCACTACTGTCTCAAGTGAGACACTGCTCCATATCCTTCTAAGTCCCAAATGAGTACTTGTTCCAATTTTGAAAGTCCAAGCTGTATCTTTCCTTCTAAAAGAACTCCGTATTTGGGACAAGTACAGAATATGTAATAGATGTGCAGTACAGATCCACTTTGGATTAGAAGGAAGATTTTTATCTTTTATCTTAACGTTTCCAATTCTCTATGGAATAACAGAATGTGAAGTTTAACTTTTGCATGTACAAATTCCTCTCTCAGATCACAGCAGAGTTAGAGAATGAATTCAGCCCCTACAATTGCCTTTGTCCAGGTTTTCTGCAACACTGTCCAATATAAATTGCCTTGCAAAACTTTTTTTGGTTATCTTTTGTTTTAGAGTGCATTCCATTCTTATATTGAGGAAAGCCTCTAGATTTACGGAACAACAGCCAGTATTTTCAAACACTGTAACAATAAATATACTTTACTATGAACCGAAATAAAGTATGTAAAATCCTCCTGAAAATCAGGCATTCCTTCAAGTTGGAACACCATGATTGAGGCATTAAAAAATATAATCACTACATTTTAAAGACTATGGATGCATTCTCTCTTGGATTTTTAATTTCTCCAACTATAATACAGATGTTAGCAAAATACCTTTGAATTACAGGTACTTTGAAAGAAAAAAAGCTCCATAAATTCAAAGGATAGGCAAAACATTACTCTTTTATAAGACTATAATTTCTTGCTGAGTCTTCCTTTTTTTCCCCTCTTATTCTCCTTTATTGTGGTTTCTCTTTCCAGTAGCTGGTTTTCTTATTCTTTTAGTCATTGTCTTATTTTCTTCCCTTTTCAACCATCAAAGATGTTGTGAAACAGTGTGACATTGCAAAATAAATGTAACTTGCGTGATGGAGAAAAGAGATTTTGTGCTTGAAAATCAGCAACTGATAGAAGGTTGTCTGAAAGCAAAAAAAATTCTGCTTTGTCTAGTTACTGGTTTTTGAACTGCTCTAAATTTTGCTCCTTCAATCACATAAGTTACATTAATGTACAAGTCACTTCGGAATTTGGCCTGTCATTTTTTTCATGAGCTTCATTTAAAGTTTCAAATAAATCAGATAGTGAACCTGTCCTCCTACCATTTCAAAGCTTTTTATACTGTAATTCATGCTGCCTCTCTGGTATACCCCAGAATTTCATGCCTGCTGTTACTATGATTCTATTCTGTAAGTCATTATTAGCAGACTTCCCCAATACAGAATTCTTTTTTCAGATATTAGCATCTAGTATGGTATGCTCATCTGATCAAAGTTATCTGATCACAACATTCCCATGCTCTGAGAATTCCATCACTTCATTGTGAAAGAGCAGGAAGAATTCAGGTCTACTACAAATATGTCTTTACTTAATAACATTATTTATAAAGAGGACAGCTCTTCAGTCTTCCTAAGGTTCGGAGCACACCTTAATTTGTTACACTTCTAGAGTACCACCACATATTTTTTTTTTTTCCCTCATTTCTTTATCATACTTCGAAGTCAGGGAGAGTCATTGTCTAAAATATCTCTTTTCACTTTCTTGCAGTACCTATTTGCAACAAAGGTGTCCAACTACTCGACCATTTCTACAGTGCAATTACATTTTTGCAGTATAAAGGGTATGAGCTATTTTAAAAATCTCCTTCCATTGTCTTCCATTTGCTTGCATAACTTATTATCCTTGAATATTTATACCAAAGTGCAGCTATTAATGTACTGATACAGTAACAATACATAAAACCTGACAGTTGAACTGAACAGATATAAGGCAGATTTTACATTTTCCTTTAAAATAATTCCACTATCATACTTTTGGCTCACCCTATGTACTGACGTACTTACTGCATGCTCAGTCAGATTCTTAGGGAAAAAGACTTCCTCATAAATGGAATGAGCAGAAATACAGGTATGTGTATAACAAACATCACCTGCCATCTCACTAACATTTTTCATTTATGACATGCCATAATTAATGCCAACAGCTATTAATCAACAAATTGAGTCAAAGTTCATTGAAATCAATAGAAATCTGAACATAGTGGAATTTATGTAATGAAAATTTCTATCCATACACACATGGGAACAAGTATGTAAAGATGGTATGATTATATTGGGAGGCAAAAAATACCTATGGTCAGATTTGCTTACTTGCTTGTGAGCAAGCTCTTCCAAAGTCTTAATGTTTTGAGCAGGGTGTTGTCTGTAAAACTTTAAAAATAATAAGAAAAAGGAATTCCACTGCATGGACAGCAACAAACTGCTTTATTCCCCCCCCCAAATACACACATGCAAGAGGTAGGTATACTTCTGGAATAATTCTTGTCTAGACGTAATTCAGTAACTTCAAATTTCTTTCCCAGGTAATTTTTCTTCAATTAGCCAAAAAGTTGTATATAATTTTAATAGAAAACAAGCACCTCATTCTGTGATGGCTCCATCATAATTGAGAATAATACAGTGAAGCTAAGCAGCAAATGGTTATGTTTCTTTTTCAATCATGATTTCTCATAGCTCAATTATGCCAAAACATTTCACTTGTAATCTAGTTAACATCTACAGTGTTCTAGGTTTTTTTAACGGCCAGTAACTGTTGCCAAAAAGGACATAGTTAAGGATTCTATATGAAATTATAATTCTCTTTAAAATTAGTTATAACAATGTCTTCAAGATTCAGTTTCTGCAAATTAATTTAATGCTTTCATCCAAGTTTTATTTTATTTAAGTGTTCATTTATTTCCCTTGTCATTCTTACTGTATTTTACAAGCCAGCTGTCTCATTAAGATAGTTTTTGGCCACCAACTTGCTGAAACTCCTACTGAGAACGCAATGTTTCTCAAATAGTATATAATTTTACACACCATGACTGGAAGATTAACATGATTTCATATTTTTTCTATTGGCATAGTCTACTTAAATAATGCAGCTCCATACTTTCTATTTTCTGAACAAGTTGGAAGGATCTTCTACCTTGCAACCCAGAAGTAATTCCTAGATTCAGAATCCATGTCTTATGACGTGAACTCTCCTTCATCTCGTAGAATAAACATGCCTTTCCTAATAAAACATTTGGATGAGTGACTCTTCCCTGACAGACAGAAGATATTTCACTATAACCCTTCCTATCACTGACTTCAATGAGCTATCATAGTATGTACAAGATACTATTTATGAACTAGGATCTTGCTTGTTATACACTAATATTTTAAGGCCTTCTCCCTTCCGTGACCTGCTGATGCTGTGGAACAGCAGAATCTTCTCCTTATGCCTGAGAGAATATGAAGCTGAGGATATGATGCTTAACTTTGTGGTCATTACACTACCCACTCTATAACCTAGGCAACATGCTGGTGTACAAAGCTCATGTGTTACAGTCAGAATCCTGAAATGCCCATGAGAACACCACAATTGGTGTTGACAACATGCAATACACAGAGCACCTTGACCAGAAAAAAAAGGTATCCCAAAATAACAGTTGTGGATATATTTGGCTTGTCCTTGTTCACTCTGAGAGGATTAGGGAGATTATTTTATCTATTTCAAAGGATGTAGCATACAAGATTGCAATTCTAGACATGAAAATATTGATGACAAAAGCTTCCAAGAAAAGGTATTTTTGCTCAGTGATGCTTTTTTTTTGCTAGCATGGAGGTACAAAAAGAAATCACTCCTAATTAAGAAGGCTTTCTCTAAACTGCCAAAACAAAATCCTATATTTTGCTTTGGAAACAATGAAAAACAACATTGTTTTTTACTGAGAATATGTTCCTGGGAATATCTGGTTGTTAGATGAACTTAATAAAATTCTCACTGAGATCTTCACGACAAGCACAGTTCTAGTACTTTGCTATTCTGCTTGTCAGAAATCAACATACATGCTGAAAGTATCAGCATTTGAAATGAAAAAACTGTTCTCTTGGAAAATCTCCAAACAGTACTACTTATAACTGTTTTAAGAGCAGAACATGATTTCCCTGTACAGTTGTCAGAAGAACAGTTTTTACTACAACGGTTCAATAAGCAATTGTCTTTTTCCAAGAGGCCAGCTGACAAAACAGTGGATTTGAGTTCATGTTTCGTTTGAGAAACCGTATTGCATATATTCGATAGAAATTTTTAAATGCTGATCAAATGTTACCCTACACTAGCATATTATATTGACATTTCAGATTAATAAAAATGAGCTTAGGTTACTGAATTGCTCTCTGAAAATAATAATTCTCTCTGAAGCTGAGCATGTTTGGTTTAGCTAGTTCAGTTGATATTTCCAATCATATCCATAAGTGTACTAAGACATTTTAGTTAAAAAATACCTTTCTTAGAATTCCAGCTGAATATACTAAACTTCAGAGAAATCTGGGAAAACTCTGGAGAAAAAGAATCTCTGTGCACTCATGTGAAATGACAAGTACCGTTGCAGCATTACTACAAGAAAGTTCTCACAGTTAGAACCAATTTTAGTATTACAAGCATGAAACAATTCTATGCAAATACCTCACCCAAGATAGCGAATTATAGCTAAGACACTACTTAACATCAGATCAAGTACTTGTCTGAATTGAAAGTAATGGGAATTACAATTCAGTATTTATTTATGCCTTTTACTATCAAAGTCTTTATTAACTAATATTAAAAAGCCTATTCTCTTCACCATTTCCATGATACTTATTTACTGTTCAATAACTCTTAATATAATTTCCCAAATATTTACAACATGAAGATATAAACAGAAATTCAGATAAAAATAATTTACATTTGAGAAATGGTTACTGTAACACCACACAGCTTTTATCGTTTCTACACTTACTAAAACTATTACTGTAACATACATCAGGGATTGGATTTGCATCTTTTTTGTAGAAATGGAATGCCCATAATTTTAGCTGTGTAAATAACACTTAAGAGATAGAAACTTCAGAAAATGGGAAAACCTGACTATTATAGGTCATTGAAAATATAAAGCAGAAAAACCTGGTTCAGGCATTAGTCCACATCACAGGGCTAAGCTGGTGCTAGTAAGTGCAAGTGGTTGTCAGCTGGGCCTAATAGGGCTATGAAAGTATCTCTTTACCATGCTCTAAATACACTTTGGATCCCATGACTTTCTCAATTCAGCTAGATCACTTGTTTACACCAAGCTAGCTGCATGAAATCTGTAGCCATCATGCCTCCTTAGAATGAAGACTGCTGGTAAGCACATTGTGGAGAAATTCAAAGTGTTCCTGCACTGTTAGTACAGGTATGGCTAGGCATTTTGGCTCCAGTTCAGCACCAGCATTTGAAGTGTATCTGAAAAAGAAATAAGTTAAGGACTGTATGACAGAGCAGCACTATAGCGTGAAGGGCAAGTAAAAAAGGAGAAAGAATGAAGGGGAAAATAGAAATTAAATGGTTAGTGCTACTACCCTGGAGATGATATGGGAGCTGTTGCAAGATAACAGGGCTCCAGCCTGTCAGTATGAATCATTTACTCAGATCCATATGTTATACCAAATAAAAATTGAGTTGAATTACAGAACACTCATTCCATTTTGAGGGTTGGAATAGTGTTCAAGATGCTCAAACTTTGCTTTTCTGGTTTATGAAATCACCAAATCCCTTTACTGGCATTATAGACTCATTGCTCACAGCTGTCTGCTATTTATTCTGTGTATAATCTCCCTATTTTCAGGAAGTTATAAAGTGTGTATGAAAGGTTCCCTAAGGGACAAAACTCCACATAAAAAAAACCCTCAAGCCTTGAGTGATTTATTTCACAGGATGATTTTATAAAATAAGAAAAGCACTGCTGCTAGTCTTGGTCTTGTTTGAACTGTAACAGAGCCAAAGCATGAATAGTTAATAGCAGTTCTCTAAACATTTAGGCTCCTGGAAATTGAAGAAATATAAATATCTACATGCATATAGGGTCATCCCAGAAGGATCCAAAAGTCCTTTAAGAAATTAATAGTCTAAATTTTTCAGTTAGAAACACATCCTTAATGCAAACACATGCTAACAACCATTTAGGATTCCTGACACAAATAAGATCACTGTTTCTAACGGGAATCTGTTAAGTCTGTATTAATACATATGTCTCTAAATACTTTTCTTTTTAAAAATGTTCTTTATAATTCACAAAATGCAAAGTAAAATTTAACTTCTTTACTGTATATTTTCCTTGCTTTAGCAATTTCTTCACAGAAAGTAATGTCAGAAGTAAATTCAGAATTATTACTCCATGCAAAACAGTATGAATCAGGGTCATCTTAACCACACGTAACCAACAGGTATGCATGTGAAGAGGACTTTCTTCGCTTTCACAGATGAATCACAGAAGTACAGCAAGCCTGACATCAGACATACCACACATGGAGAATTTCCCCCCTGAGTAAGGCCGTACCTTAGGAGTGCACTGAATTGGAGGGGTTCATGGACTGAGTAACTGCAACTTTCTTACAAACTGTAGTGAGTCTGGCTGAGCTGGTTTTCCCCATAGCAGCCCTCATGGTGCAGTGTTTTGTGCTGGGAGCTAGAAGGGTGTTGATAACACACCCGTGTTGCGACTACTGCAGAGCAGGGCTCACACAGCACCAGGGCTCTTCCCAACATCCCCCTCCCAGAGTGGGATGGGGTGGGCAAGATCTTGGGAGGGGACACAACAAGGACAGCTGACCCGAACCGACCAAAGGGATATTCCATACCATACGACGTCAGCTCAACTATAAAGCTAGGGAAAAGGAGGAGGAGTGGGGGGCCATTCCGTTGTCCTCCAGAGCAACTGCTATGCGTCTTGGAGCC
>JAVFHW010057373.1:26721-53002 GCA_032159205.1 Eurystomus glaucurus suahelicus | reverse complement strand
GTGGAGCAGCGTTGGCCCTAGATGTTCCTGCCAAAACATTCTGTTACCTCCTGCGAGCACCTTTCTTTTCTGAGGGAACCAAAACTCAAGAGTGAATTTCAGAAAATCTCTTAATCATAAAAAAACTGAATATCTACATCTTTGACTTGAAGGGCCATCCCATAGGGAATTATTGTATGTAGCTATGATCTTCTCTCTGTTAATACTTAATTAAAAGGCTTGCTTTTCTGTGTTTTAGCTCATTATGAACCAAGAAAAAAAAAAGAAAGAAAAAAAACCAGCAAAATTTGCTGCTATTTTCTAACGTTGAGTGCTATTTGAACACATAACAGCTGTGTATGACAGCTCCCAGAAATGATAGGTGAGGCAAGTTGAAATGTTTTTATGTAGTGGTTTTCGTCGTATGATTTGCAGCACTCTGTAAATCCCTGGCATACAGTTAGCATAGCTGTGAAAGATAATCAAGGACAGCATGCCCATCAGTAAGACTAAATTTTGTACGAAGAGCTCACAGTTTAGCTGCGAATGTTTAGGGCTCTACAAATCAAAAATGTCTGTGGAAATCTGTGTAGTGTAGATGAGTGAACTTTTTGTATTTACAGGGTGTAGCTGTAATTACAAACCAAAACACAGTTTAGGTGTTACAAATGGAAGTCCTGTTTCTTCTGCCTTTTTTGTTGGCTTTTTTTTTTCCTCCTAATTTCTTTGTTTCACAAAATCTATTTTACTACTGGTTGCACCTAACTCTTTACCTATGTTATGACTCCAGTGGCCTTTACAGCCTTCCTGCTGCAGTCCAGAGTGTTTCTTTCTTTTGCTAATACTCTGTTCCTGTCCCAGTGGTGCTCACTTGAGATGTACGTTTCTCAGCACACCAAGTAGTAGTATAGCAGTTTCTGGTGGCTTCTGTGATTAGTAGCCACAAACTCAAGAAGCCTTGATGATGGAAAATTACAAAGCTTGTTGAGAACGTGCTCCATCCCCTCCTCCCCCCCCTTCCTTGGGCATTTGTTAGTGCACATGTGCACAGAAAATGAAATTGTGTGTGACCATTCCTGACAATGCAGTCCAGCAAAATACACCAAGGCTCCTAGGCAGCAGCAGGAGCTGTCAAGTTCAGGGGCCAGGGGCTGCTTGACACCCCAGGCTTTTGGGCAGAGAAGCTCCAGACACAACTGGTTATAGCATAAAGCAGCCATCCATCGTAAATAACTTCTTTTCTTGTATTTTAGTATGAATACAGAGAATTAGCCGTTACGGCCACACCTTTATTGGTTTTAACTTGATGTAGCTTTAGGGGGAAAAATGAAGGTGCACAGACTCTTCTGGTGTCATGTTAAAGTTCCTGCTCTCTTACTATTCAGGTATCCATGCTTTCAGCTAAAGCTAACTGAAGGGGTAGGAATTTAGCTGTTTTAGCAGACAATAGATGTTTTTACAACATTTACCTAAGTACTTTCTTTCAGTAAAACGTACTGCTAGTGTGCTTGGGCTGTTAAGATAAGCTTCCAAGTTAGGGCATGTGCAAGAGGTTTAACTTACTATACCATCTCAGGATGTATAATGATATGTGAGGCCACTCAAAAAATTACGCAGTTAGAGTTCTTCAGGTATGTTACCTTCGCTTACAAATACCCCCAAAACAATTAGCAATTTAGAATTGATCAACTGTGCATATGCTATAGTATTTGGGTGCAGCTTGTGTTTTGCTGCAGAAATAAAATACTAGGACTGCAATAAGTGTAGCAGTTTCTGAGCTCTTCTGAAAGATAGGCCAGTCATCCGCACGTTTAGTTGCTGACTTCGGTGCTAAATGTAAACTTCTTTTTTTTTTTTTTTTTTTTTTCCCCCCCTGCTTTCCTCGGTATTAAATATCTGTTTATGCTTTTCAGCTTCCCGTCACCAATATTTCTTGGAATTGGACAGGTATGTTCACAAGTAAAGCATACTAAAAGTACTCATTATTTTGTAAGTTAAATTAATGTTAGCATAGATGTATATTTTAGGGGGGAAGTCTTTTTTATACTGCACTGCTCATCTTCTGGATTAGATACACTGTAAGGAAGAATGATTTGTTTTAGTGAGGTGAAGAAAGTTGCCGCTCCAGTCAAAACTGTTGCCTGGGAAGAATCACATAAAGAAGTGGAAATACCACTTATTTCCCCTTGTAGAGTTCAGTAATTAAGAGATCTGGCCTTCAAAACTGTCAAGATTTGTTCTAGCAAGTGCATAGATTCTATGAGAGTCCTTTAGCATTTTTGGATTATGCAGAGATACTGCCCCTATTTGTAGACGAACTATGTATTTCCTCCTAAGTCTCTACTCCCTTTCCCAGCAGTTTTCTGGTGGGACTACCACACAGTTTTGGATCTTTGTTGTGTCATTTGCCTATGAGCAATTTGCAGTACTGCAGCAGAAATAAATCTTTTGTTGTTGTTTTTGGTTAGGAGGCATCATAGTAAAACCAAATGTTTCGTCCATAAAGAAGAACCAGGGACTCTGCAGAGGGCTGGCTGGGAAAGTTGGAGCCTTGAGGCATGTGTGGTTTAGGCAAATACATTTAAAAGAGAGGATTTACTTCCTGCCAAGGTTACAGTCGAAAGGGTAATGAGGAAGAGGTGAAAACAGGGTACTGCAAGTCTGATGTCTCTTTTGTTGGATGCCAGAGAGATGTCTTGTAAAGTCTTTGCTGTGAGAGAGGAGAGAGAGTTTCACACATCTGGACTGCTCAGATCCACACATCATGTTTCAGTGCAAGCCAAAGACTAGAAAATGTGCATTAATAAACGTTCAGGGCAATGATATGGCTTTGTTTCTCTGCAGAACACTAAGACTCAATAGAATTTCCATTTTTTGTTGACTGATCCTTCCAAGATTTCCCTGGACACTTTGTAAAGTGCATATAATACAGTGTAATGCTTTAGAACATGACTCTACCCTGTCCTCAACATAAGTCAATTATTGGTGTTTTGTATAAGGAAAATGTTACTATTTTTTTGTCCTCCATGGGGCCAGCATTAGCCCTTATGATGTGGATTGTTCAGATATTATCTTTCATTCTGTCTGTATCTTTATTGTTCTGTCCTCATGTTGTTGATGAAGAGACCAGTGCACAACCCCCATCTCACATTAGCAAAAAACCTGTGGAAGTGATTCTACAGACTAAACAATGGTCTGAGTGAAAATAGTGTGATTATTCTGGGGCCTGTCCTGTTTTATTTTCTGAAGTCCTTCTCAGCATGCATTGTTGCACAGGGTGCTGCTAATTTTCTCAAGATAATAAAGCCTATATTTATATTATACTTTAAAATAAATAGCTGGCAAAATTGGTAAGAATAAAGTTACTCCAGTTTATTAATTGTGTGCTGTGTTGTTCCTTGAAAGAAATACGTACTATCTAGCATGTAAAGATTTTGTCTTTCAAGCAGTTATTTTATTTATACATTATTATTGTACTCTTGCATGAATCCTTGCTTTTTCTTTTTGTTTAGATGGCAGCTACCATACTTATCTTGTATGTGTCAAAATTAAATAAGATTGTTCACTTCCCTGATTTTGACAAAAGTATACCTGTGAAGGTAAGGATTACATAGGTCCTGCTATTAATAAGAAAATGTTACCTCTTTTAGTGACATTCATTCTTATGGAGACAAGATAGAAAAGAAGAACAGAAAAAAATTGCATTTGTTTCTCAAATATGATTATTTGTATCTTTGTTTCATTTATTATTGGATTTGATCATTTCGCTGCAATATTCTGGCCTTTTGTTTGCAGAGAAATCTGGTGCCATTTTGTTATGCAGTACGTGGGAAAGGTTGCTGTACCTTCATACAGGTGGATGAACTCTTTCAGATTCCTTAAGTATGTTTCTGGATGGATTAATGGGACATCTGTGTGTAAGAAAGAATTTTGATCACAGCATGAAGGGAGAAAGGCTGCTTGGAAATTTGAACGGGACACATGATAAAACAATAGAAAAAGAATATGTGATAGACCAAAAACCTGGACAACAGTTGGCTCCAACGTTAAGATTTATGTTTCATAGCAGAGGCTAAAATAATGCCCACTGAAAACACTGTAGGTAGGGGCTAACTGCATTGTACAGACCTTAAGTGTGTATGGTCTGAAGAGGCAAGACAGAGCAAGTGTGAGAGGATCATTTATTATCTCAAATTGGGAACTAGGATCTGAAATGACTACAGCAATGATCCTTGTAGATTTTTGCATCCATATGCAGTGTTGCTGGAGCTTTACTTTGATGCATAAACCTATGTGTTTCTGTCATATTGCTGGGCACTGGTTAGTGTTTGCTCAGAGACAGAGAGTTAGCTCCCAGCTCTGGTCCAGGGCTCAGGTATCATAGCTTTTCAGGCCAGCATCTTAATTGCAGAATCTTGTCTTACTATCACTATGACATTTACTGTCATGAATGTCTTGCAGCCACTGGTGAATGCTGTTTATTCTTAGTGTAAGTTGAAATAATTCATATTTCTGTATATAAAAATCTTGTAGGAATATCTATAGCATTGATTATAAAATGGACAATTCTCAGTTTTTCCAAAATGTGAAAGAAGATGGTTTCCTAGTGGGTAGTTCTGAGTACTGCATATAAGAAACTTGTTGAGACCTTGGGGAGTTTCTTCCCTCCACCTCCCTGAGTCTCACTACTCTCTATCTCTGTTGCTGCACTCACTGTAACATCAGTACAAAGGCATTGGAACAGTACAGCACCCATTTTCTTTGTCCTAATAATATCTGTCTTTTGGAAGACATTTCCTGGATATGGTGGGAGTAGTCAGCACTGCAGCATCCAGGACTTGCGTATTATTTGTAGTGCTCAATTTGACTTTTCACAGTGAGTCAGCTGGATTACTCACTGTTCATTTATTTACCTTTTAAAGCACCCTTTGACCAGCTAGTTACACTTTTCAGTACTTTTGCTTTCATAAGATTATCATTGCTTTTCACTCCTGGACTGGTTTATTTCCTCGGGGCTTTCAGCTAGAGTTTTAAAGAAGCAAGGTGCTTAGTGATGAAGCTTTGGAGTTCTTGACCCTTTGCAAGTAAATGTTTCACTGATCTCTGATGTTATGCTAAATGTTGTATTTTTGTGTTTAGAATAAATTAATTTAAGTGGAAATAGAATGTAATATCAGCTCTGTTTTTATCATATGAATGAAATGAACCAAATTTTTCTAAATAAAAATCTGGAGAAGAGATACTGCATTACAAAAAAATTGCAAACTTATATTGACAGGCTGAATATTTACTGTTACTTGTACTCCTGTTTACTTCATAGTCCGATTTAGTATTATTGTTACTTTCACTTAAAATAAGTTAACTTTAGTTAACTGTGACTCCACTTTTATCCTCTCATCTCTTTGCTGTAAAACAAATGCGGAATTTTAAACATAGATAAAATGCAGCCCACTCCTCTGTAACACTCTTCCAGCACACAATGCTTTGAGAGGGTATAGCCTCCAACAAACAGTGTCTCCTGCAGCATGTTTAAGGCACAACAACAGCAGCTATTACAAGTTAGGATGGAGAATCTGTTTTGTCTGTCTGCCATTTCAGCTCCACTTGACTGATAGTGAATAGCACTAGATGTACACGCCAACTTTGTCCCCAGTGATTACTTTGGTTAGTTTTAATCTTCTGCAGCTTTTCTGTAGTGTAGGATGACTGGAGACTTGCCAGTGTGACACCCATCTATAAGAAGGGCAGGAAGGATGATCCGGGGAACTACAGGCCTGTCAACCTGACCTCGGTCCCGGGAAAGGTTATGGAACAGTTCATCTGTCGTGAGACCGCACCTTGAGTACTGTGTCCAGTTCTGGGCACCACAGTACAAGAAGGACATTGAGGTGCTGGAGCGGGTGCAGAGAGGGGCAGAAGCTGGTGAAAGGGCTGGAGAGCATGCCCTATGAAGAGTGGCTCAGGGAACTGTGCTTGTTTAGTCTAGAGAAGAGGAGACTGAGAGGAGACCTTATTGCCCTCTACAACTACCTAAAAGGAGGTTGTAGCGAGGCTGGTTTTGGTCTCTTCTCTCAAATTAGTAATGATAGGGCAAGGGGAAATGGCCTCAAGTTGCGTCAGGGGAGGTTTAGATTAGGTATTAGGAAAAAATTCTTCACTGAGAGGGTAGTTAGGCACTGGAATGGACTGCCCAGGGAGGTGGTGGAGTCACCATCCCTGGAGGTGTTTAAAGAACGAATAGATGCGGCGCTTCAGGATATGGTGTAGTGGTTAGAGAGATGCTAGGACAAAGGTTGGACTTGATGACCCTGGAGGTCCTTTCCAACCATAATGATTCTGTGATTCTGTGATTTTGTAATTAACAGCTTTGAGCTGCGGCTGAATATTTTGTAGGCATCCCTCACTTGCACATTTTCTTAAGGCTCTGAAGTTCTGTTACTGTTTCTCTGTATTGTTTCTGTGCGCATAAGTTTCTGTGCAAGTCAGTCTCATAATGCTAGAAGCTGAAATAGGTAAAGTTTAATTTACCCCTGAATACTTATCTTTCCTTTCTAGTGTCTCACATAGCATAATTTATTGGGCAGATATAAAATGGTGTATCTTTCAGGCATACTAATATATGTGGAATACCTAGAGAATAGGTAAACTGTATCTGTAAACTGTAAAAAGGTAACTGTGAATACTTAGAGTTTATTAATTCTTTTATTCCACCTGTTCTTTTGCTTATTAAACTACTGTTATTTTTTTTATACCGAGAATTCAAATATTAGAATGGGTATTAATCTGAGGATTATAGTAATTAAAACCAAGTAACATCTACTGTAAATGGAGTAATGAGTCTCATTAGAGGTAGATTGCCCTTCTAATGAAGGGCAGTGAAGCTGTGATTTTGAATGGTCACGTGAACAAGATCTGCAGGTCAGTTTGCAGCAGTTACATGCTTTTTTCTTAAAAACCCCCTCTTTCTTGCTGAAAGTATGTCTGATATTACAGTTATCAAGTAAAGTTTCTCAACAGTGCTCAAAACATAATAATCTGAGTTGTGCTTTTAATTTTATCACAGTTGTTTCCTCTGCCTCTGATTTATGTTGGAAACCACTTAAGTGGATTATCAAGTACCAGCAAACTCAGGTACAGTAAATGGAAGTTATAAGTAGACTGTTTGGATTTTGCCCCTTTCTTTTGTGGGAGTGAAAAATAAACACTAAAGCAGAGCATTACGTAGGGACTTAAGTACATACGATATCTTTCTGTCTCTCTAAACCCCTGATAACTATTATGAAATTCTTTCCCAAACATTTAATCTGTTCACAAGTTGTATGTTTCTTTTAAGACAGGCTTAGCCAGGCCCATACTTAGAAGAAATCACAACACTCCTCTGTGACACTGAAAGTGCTTTCACTTTCCCCTCACACCCAAGCATCCAGCTTTTCCTGGATGTCCTAACTAGAGAGTTCAAAAGCTGTAAGAAAGATGTATTTGAAGGAAGAAGGGTTAAGGGAAAGATTTGTGCCATGACGTTGGTGCAGGTTATTTCGGAATCACCAAGAGGTGGAAAACTTACTTTGTCGTGATGAAGTGATGGTGGCCTAGCTCTGATGATCACCAAAAGCAGGTTGTGGAGAAATTGCTGAAGGGCTTGCTGGCTCCTGTATGCCCATAAGCATAGATCCATGAGAGTTGCTTCCATGCTAGTGCTAAAAGCTTGTAAGTTATGTAGAGGACCTGCTGTAATAGATTGAATGACCAAATTTGCTGTGGAAGAGGAGTGCAGAAGCATGATAGCTGCACTATGGAATTAATTTTCTCTGAACTAGCAACATTAGATGCCTGATTCTGCAACTCCTTGTTGTACACGTTCAGAAGTTGTTCCACTGAAGTGGCTGTTCAGGCAGACACAAGGACTTCAGGAGTACTGTCCCTAGTAGCAATTCAACCATTGTGAATATGGAAATAGTTTCAATTCTGTAGAAGTTTGGTTCATGGGTTCTTCTTTCCCATTTCCCTAACTAATTTTAAAATAAAAGGTTTAGTATGTTATTTAAATATAAATGCACCGTCTCTGCCTCCTATGGCTGACATACCTCTTTCAGATTTACTGTTCATAACTAATTTTTGTAACGGAAAAGTAAGCATTTCTACCATTAACATTTTGTTACACGGTGTTTTGTTACATTCTGTGACATTTGCTTACACTATGGAATTTACTGCTATGTTTGGGTTGCCTGTAAAGTGCAGATGATCCTATGCTTAACTTCCAAGATGTCTGTTGTAAAGTGATTAAATTCTGTGTTAGCATTCTTATAATTTATTAATGCAATTACTATCAATTGTCGTAAACAGAGGATTTATTTGTCCATATGGCCATGCTGTCAGATTTCCAAGGTGTCAGATGCGGGTGTTTTCTCAAATAATCAGAAAGGTTTCCAGCTGCATTACTTCATGTAGACCAACAATATGTTGTTCAAAAATAGCTGTTTGTTTGGTAGCTGCAGCTGGTCGCCCTTTTCATGTTTCTTGTACTTTTGCTGATTTTTTCCTGTGCATTTATTTTACTTTTTTTAAAGTGCAGCTTGTTTACTAAGCGTTTTTGCTTCGTATTTTATTTCTGTTACGTATTTTCAGAGACAAGTTTACTGCGTGTCCTCTAAGTTTAGAATAGAAATTGTTTTTACTTACCCTGCCCATGAATTATTTTATATGCTATACTAGGCAGAAATAGCATTCTGTGCTAGGTAGAGGTATCCACTGGTGCAGAGGGACCTTTCAGAAGGTAGCCAGTTACATTGTTTTACAAACAGGCAAATCTTGTTATTTTTCAATGATGTGGTTATCTAATCTGCCTCTAGTGTTAGACTAACTTTTTTTTGTATGCTAAGTGGCTGGAAATCTGCTTTAGTTGCGTATTGCTGGACTAATTGTTTCATCCTCTGGATAGTAAAATTAGATAAGAGTTAGAACATAAAAATCCTATTAATCTGATGCTATGCGTGGATTTTTTTTTTTTTTTTTTGACAGTTTGCCGATGTTTACAGTGCTCAGGAAGTTTACCATTCCACTTACTTTACTGCTGGAAATCATCATACTTGGGTGATCCTTTTTTTTTTTTTTCATTTAAGATATCTTTATTTTAGATCATATCAAATAGATTACTTGTGGCATCTCATCAGGATATCGAATGGGTGCTTTTTGATGACAAATAGAGAAAAGCAAAGGAAGTGGTTTCGTGTGGCTTTTTTTGAAGACACAGACATGCATTTTAGTGAATACAGGAAAAAAATTCAGCTTGATCTCATTTATACAGCTCATTCTCTTGACTGTTGCACAGGAATCAGGTAAGGAGAGCACAAGTCAGACAATTTTGGTGGTTATGCTTTGTATCTTGTGTTGGAGGCCCCTAAGCTGCAAACTGCTCAAACAGACAGATCCTTATATCTCAAAACAGTGATGATAGTGTGGCAGTCTGCTGATCTACCATAGCTTTCTGGGTCGAGTCTAAAGACATACTAGTTTAGAAAAGGAAAATTATATCTACCAGTGTGCTGTTTGATCAGAAAACTTCTTAATTATAGATACCTCCATTATTTTAAATGAGAAGTTAAGAAGCGTATGCTATTGCACTTGGGATCACTAGTTTTAGCTGGTCTGACTTGGAAGAACAGGAATATAAATATGTCAAACTTTGTCACCATCATAGTTCTATCCACTTGGCTTGTGCTTGGTTGAAGTGAGGTCACAAGGGAAAAAGTAGCTTGCTGAAGCTGAACCCAGGCAACATGTGACTAGTGGTCAGTGAAAAAGCTTTTCAAAAAGCCCCCAAGTAGACTGTTATCTCCTTTTGGCTGAAGCAGCAGTTGATCAACGTGTTTCATACTTGAGGAGGCTGTGGGATTCCTTTCTGGTTTTAAGTTCTCTCAGGGAAAGCAAAACTTGCTGGCTTCTCCCGTCAGCCTCAAGACTCCCACAAGTGAGGAAAACTTGAGTCAGTGAGGTTGTCATCAGTTCTTGGCTGGACTACAGCAATGTGGTATAAGAGTGCAAGCAACATCCTAACCTAAGGGAAGCTTTTGTACAGATTGCTGCACTGTATTTCTTCAGGGCTGAAAATGAAAGGACTCCAGAGAGTCTATGCTGTCTTACCTTAGGATTTGAATAGCAGTCAAGGTTTGAGTTGTTACTGTCAAGAGTCCTGATCAATATATGTACAGACTGTATACAGCTTTGTGGTTGGGACAGTGGTCCACAGCTGTGCTCTGCTGACAGACAGGGTTTCTCCAAGAGCATTGTACATTTTGTTTTGATGGATCTTTTCTCATGGGCCAGCACAGAGCTGGGGCTAGCCTGGGAGATTGACACAGGGAATGACTAGTGAGGCATACTGCAGTATGGTGCAAAAGTAAGTACTTGAGATATTTCTAATCAAATAATACAGGTATAGAAGCGCAATAGTTTTACAGTGTGCTTTTCCCTAATCTGTAGCAGTGCTGATGTAGATGTAGTGAAGAATATCACAACCTTCTGTGCTTTCCCCTTGAAGTACAAGGTTTCAGTTTGACTTCAGAATAAGTATCTATTTTAAAAACAGCCCAGATAGTGTGCTGTACAGCATCTTCCCCAAGAAAGGTGAGATTAAAAACTACACAAGAGATGTGTAGTGATTTTCCTTTATTGGATTACTGGAGAACACTGAGATGTGTCCATTATGAATAGCAGTGTACAGTAGATTACAGTTTGTTCCAGCCAGCACTGTTACTTTAAACCTTTAATCTTTACTTTTGAAATTATCTAGTAGCAGATAGCTCACAATGCTTCTTCAATCTCTGTTCTCAGGGCCAAGGTCTGACAGCATGGCACATGGTCAATCACATCGCTTCTGTAAGGTTATCACAACTGTGCCCGCCCATTAAATGTTCTATGATTACTAATTGTTTTGAAACTTTCAGGCAATCAGCCGTTTAATCTCATCTTCAAATAATGAAAATGTGAACTGTCTAATTTTTGTCTACAGGAAACGATACCCACTGAGTATTATAGTCAGCGTATTTGCCATCATTCTTGGGGCTTTCATAGCAGCTGGGTAAGGTTTTCATTTGTTATACAAAGATGTGTTATGAGAAGAGGAACAACGGAGGATTTTTTCCTTGTTAAGTGCCAAGTAAACCTAAGTTGACATCAGTTGCTCTGGATTAAGTTGATTTGGAAGATCTCTCTACTGACATCATTGGGAGGTGCAGGAAAATAAAGGCAAAAATTTAACTTCTGCTGGAAATATTTGGGTGCTTCTTTTTTCTCCTCTAGGTTTTCTGTGTTTGCAGGATCATAATGAAGCAAGTTAAAACTGTGTGAGGAATTCTGCTTTTATTTCATAGTATCAGTATATTTTAATAATCTTAGAAAAATATATTCTTGTTCTGGATAGAAGGACTTTTTTTACTTGTTAGATATTCTTTTGAGTTAGGCAATGTCGGTTTTCTTAATCACTTTGAACAAGATCGAATGTGAGATTAATTCACAAAGCAGTCGTATGCCATTCTTCTGTATTTTCATTCTGTTTGAATATTCCTTTAGTTAACCTGAAGTGTAATGTTATTTTTTATTTCTTGGCTTTGCTGTGTACAAAGGTAAATAATTTCTGTATGATGCGACTCAGATAGAGCCATGTCCTATTAAATGAATTACCCTATGCCCATGAGGTAACTAGTCAAAACAGAAAGGATGACAATATGTCTGGTCTGACTGTAAAAAACAAGTAGTCAGACTTTACTGCCTAGCTACTTTTTGTAGCTAAGAAATAGATAAATATTCTCAGTAGTAATTGGACAGGTTGTCAGGATTGAGACAGCTGGAATTTTTCACAGAATGAAAACTGAACATTTCCTGCCACTTCTACACCGAGTACTGGGAACTCTCTGATGACTCATTTGTGATAGTCCTGTAGCTGGAGAAATGTAAAGTGCTTTGACTTACAGTGAAGGCTTAAAGCAAAACCGGTAACTTGCTGGAGTTCTCAGGATTTGGATTTCTTCATTTGTGGTATTTCACTAGGTAGACAAGATAATGCAATGCATTGTGTACCTTTTGCTTATTTACAATATAATATTTCTTTCCCAGATCTGATCTGTCTTTTAATCTGGAAGGCTACACCTTTGTATTGCTAAATGATATCTTCACAGCGGCAAATGGAGTTTACACAAAGCAGAAAATTGATCCAAAGGTAACTGGAGTAATTAGGTTGAATTTAACATCATGACAATACGGTAACAGTAGGTTACTTATTATATGACTTTTTGGATATTCAGTTATGAACTAATAAGTAATTTCATTTGCTTTTGTATTTCTGTTGAGATATGTATCCTTAATACAGAACAGCATGGGAAAAACTTGTTAATAGTATCTCAGACCAGGCTTAGATAAACAGTGTACTTTATTTTCTCGCAAGTCTTTTAGGCAGAGTTTGTAGTGGCTTTAAAATGTTGCTTTTGGCTAAAAAAATAAATCCAAACCAAAAGCAAAGATTTTACCTGTAAACTTAATATGTATATCTACAGAAGATGACTTTTTGACTAGAAACACAATTTAAGTGAAGTTTGTGTAAAATGAACTTGTGGGTAGCAGCAGAGACCTGTCCAGTTTGGGTCAATAACCACAACAATTGTTACCCTTTTTTTGCTATCTAAAAGCAGGTCTGCACCAAGCGCAGGTATGCCGAAGAATTAGGCCATACCTTAATACCTTATGCTTTATGTAAGCATTGAGCAAGCTGCTCTTCAAATCTAGTGCCATGAAAACACACCAAGCCATAGCAAAAAGCAGTCTTGGAGATGCTGGATAGAGGTTTTGTCACTGACTTTTGTTGTTCAGTCTGTACTGTGGGAATACATATGTTTTAATAATCTCAGGAGTCACATCAAATCCAGGCTCTATTTTTCTTTATGAGCAGCACTTACTGGCCTCACAGTTTTCTGCAAAATATGGCATTTCATTTTAAAGCAGGAGATAAGCTGCAGAGATTTGCTAAGTAGCATGGCTGAATCTGGAGGAAGGGAAGGCTGCTTTTCATTCTGCCTTTGTGTCAGGCAAGTTAACCAACGGGTTATATGGCATCCCTCAAGGTGTTACATCAGTTACCAGTGATTACAAATGCTCCGTCTAGGAGTCAGACTTCATTAATTTTCCTGTTATTGCTAGCCTCAGGGAGCCACCCTACCCTATGCTTTCATGGTGGATTTGCAGTAGATGGAATGGGTAATCCCTTTGCCAGGAAGAGACCTATGTGGAGTCTAACACAAAGCAGTTTGGGACTAATGCCTTGGGAGGCTTCTGCCTAGCTGGTGTTGTATAGAAACTGTTCAGGTATAGCAGAGCAGTAATACTCTGCTGAGCATACAAAGTGATTGAAGTGGAAACTCAGCTCAGTACTAAACACTGAATCCAACCATCAGCTTGTATTTTAAATTGAAATGTATTATGTTTTGTCTGCTTGTTGACAATAATGTAGGAAGGATTACTAGAGTAATATTTAGTATTTTGCTCCTAAATGGCCTGTAATTCCAAACACTGTGTTTCGTTTTTCACAGGAGTTGGGAAAATACGGTGTCCTTTTCTATAATGCTTGTTTCATGGTAATTCCAACAGTTATTATTAGCTTTTCTACAGGAGATTTTCAGCAGGTAAGGAGCAATATTGCATAATCTCAGACTGATAATGATATTTTGTTTAGTTTTTTTAACTGAGGTTTGGGTGGGGTTTGGTTTGTTTGTTTGTTTGTTTGTTTTTAAAGAGATAATCCTACCTCTATGTTAGTGACCAGTATTTGAAATGTATGACTTGGACTTGCCCTTCACCGGTAAGAACTTGTAATTATTCACTCTAGGGAGAAGCTGAATTTATGTGATAGCCCTTACATGAATCTTTGTTTAATAACTAATATGTGACTGGGGACTCTCAGCTAAAGCAGTTGGTTGGCAGTCCAACTGCACTGTGTGATTTGCCACATACTCTAAAACGAGATTGCAAATGACAAAACCAGACAATTTCCAGTCCTTCTTTCACTCTGTGCACAGAACGGATTCCTGCTTAGTCTCAGTCGAGTTTAGTAATGTACATTTTACATTATCATAGAACAACAGCATGACTTTCTATAGCTAATTATAATGCAGTATAATACCATAGTCATTATGTACTGATGTGTAAAGTATCAGACCAGGAGATTGGTTTTTCTGGCTCCCCCACAAGACTCAAGAGCTGCCTTTTTCTTATCAGTAAGATGGGTCCAGACACTTATATTCCTTTTTTGGAAATGTTTGAGATTTGCTACTGAAAATTCCTACCGAGTTTGGGCATGTCGTAAATCACTCCAGTGTCCTTTGTTGTACGTTGTTGTGCCCTGGACTCACATGATTTTGTCATTGCGTTCTTAGAAGTCTGCTTTAAGTGGAAAAATTGTCATTCCCTGAAAATGATGGATTTAGGTCTATTCTGAATGTGAAATTTCTTCTTGTGACTTCAGGCCGGCATGACCTTGTGCCAGTTTAGAAAATGTAGCTGATGCCCTTCTTGGCAGATGTAGTAGGGGTCAAGTTTGTACGGCTGTAAGGTTTCAACTGCCTTCTTAGCATACATGGCTGGAGGGATCTGGGGAGAACTAGACAGGGAAGTTTGCCTTTTTCCTAGGTTTACTCCATGGGAAAAGTAAAGAGTGTGTTGTGCCCACATGTTGATTTGGCACAAACAATTTAATGCTCAATTGCCTGAAAAGAATTAAATGAATATCAGAGAATTGCATGGTGTCTATTGTGCATCCAGATTGGCTTGGTCACTTAATTTTCACTTCAAAGTGATAATTTAGCCTTTTCACTGACTTTCATTGACGAGAAATCTTAGTAATGCTTATTTAATCCACTTTTGAGCTCAAAAATGCAGGCTCAGACCTTGAAAACTGTTCATGAACTAATCTATGGTATGAAATAGATTTCAAGGTGATTATCTATTTGCTTTTTCTCTCTGTCTCATAACAATGCTATTTATTATACAATGTTAATCACAGTGTTGGTATCTATACTGGTAACAATAAAACCACAAATTCTGTGTATTGTATTTATATTCATTGCAGTGTGCTGTTTTATATCTGTACTGCTATACATGTGCAGTTTTATATCTGTACTGCTATACATGTTACAAGAGTGTGTCTAGGTATAATGGGTGCTGTTATCCTATTGCCTCTGAAGTTAAATGCCATCAAACTCTTTTCAGTAGTAAATATTTCATAATTATAATATGAATCAAATGTATTTTGTGATTTTGCACATTTTTGTATTAACTATGTTTTTAATGCATTTACAGTTGATTACGTAGCACATAATTCTCTTTTTTTTTTTTTTCATAGGCAACACATTTCCAACACTGGACAAATTTTTTATTTGTCTTTCAATTTTTTCTTTCCTGCTTGTTGGGGTAAGGACACAGGGCAATCAAGTAAGACATTTTAATGACAGTGTTTCAAATTGCACATCTCAAATCTAAGACTTGCTAACAAGGTATGCTAAAATTCAGAGAAAATGTGTTTTTTCCACCATGATTCTGTCTTGTCTTGATTATTTCTAGTAGTGTAAATAACTGTTTCAGTACTGCCTGTGGGATTGACCTCACAATACAGTGGTCAACAACATGACATTTAGCTTTTTGCTTTCTGTACTCAGTATTTCTCTGCTGACCATCTCTCCTGATTGTCTTACTCCTTTATAGTTAATAGAATGTAAGCCTTTTAATATAGGAACTGTTTCAGTATGTTTGTTCCTTAAAGTACCTGGAAAAGTATGGGAGACTCAAAAGTAATGGGACAATGCTTTGTTCCGGTTGGAACTGCAGAGTCAAAGGAAGAATAGAAAAATGAGCTGGATCCTGTTCTACTCCTTCACGTGTCACCAGCCATGGGATCAAAACTACTTTCAAATACTGGCATTTAAGAAGCACAGGGAATAGGGTTGACTCTGCTAGAGCTCAAGCAACACATTTTAACATGTATTTTGAGTACTTTGTGTATGCAAGTCATTAACATAAAATACAGGTCCACAGAATCTTTTTTAAGGGTTTGGAACAGGTGGGATTGAAGATCCTAGCGAAACACTGATCCAGAAAATGTGGATTTCAACCATTTCAGAGTGTTGCTAAACTTCTGAGCTTCCTGGGTGGGTTTCATAAAATTTCTCCTTTATTTAGGTTTCTCTTGATGTATTCTACTGTCTTATGCAGTCATTACAATTCTGCGCTCACAACAACAGTAGTTGGTGCCATCAAGGTGAGTTATGGAGGAGAAGAGGGAGGTGGGAATGCTCAAATGGACAGGGAAGAGTGTGTTGGTTTAGTAAGAGCTGTGGGGTAGCCGAGCCGCGCGGCCGGCCGCTTCTCCCCGCCCCCTCCCCTCTGCTGCCGGCCGCAGACAGGGAAGAAAAAAAAAGGTTTAAAAGTGCCTTTTTGAGTTGAGATAAGGAAGGTTTAATATATATACGTATATAAAAGAAAATAACATATAATGGGCACTTTGCAGTTAACAAGAACAATATTAACAGTAAGAAAAGAGCAATACAAAAAAAAACAATACCAGAGGACAACAGCGAGGGACCGAACCCAAGCGAAGTTCAAGGCGAACTGAGCTCCAACTGAACCGCCCCCAACCGAACTGGCCCCTTCCCGCAGCTGGCCCCGGGGCATGACGTCAGCATGGTATAGAATTACCTGGCCCCACACAAAATTAACACTGTCCTGGCCAACCCAGGACAAAGAGCATTGATGTAGCAGTGATCCTGAGTATGCTTTGAGCTGGAAATTCAAAGTGAGCGCTAATACTGAGACAGTGCTTGTGCCAAACGAAGTCACACCACAAAGTGACCCTATCTTCTTCCACTGAAGCTCAGATATACTCTGGAAAGCAATGTGAATATTGACATATTTTTATTTTTTGTAAAGAAAAATTTGAACCAGTTTAATTAAAACATTTAACCACATTTCATCAGATACTGTCACTAGCTTCTGTTCTTTATCAGTTACTGTGTGTTAGTCAAGATGGCCTCGTGCAAATCCGTTGCAAAGGGATACAGACTAACCCACTTTCACTTTGGGCTGAACTAATTGCAGCTAATACATAAGACATTCATAGACACAGAATAACGGCCAAGCTGTAGTACGGAGGTGTTGTTTTATGGTTAACTGCTTCAGCCTCTCTATGACAACTTCCATTCTAGCTGAACGGACTATTTTGGTTTGTATAAGTTCTGGTCAATTTGATAATACCAAAACATGCATGTATTAAAAACAGAACTTGATATCCTTACAATCTGTTTTCTCTAGCCCATTTTCATTTAAAACCACTGCAGCTTCCTTTTTGTTGATAAGACCAGCATGTCTGAGCTGGGAACATCACTGACTGCCCAAGCACGTTTTTGTAGGCCAGCTTGGAGAGAAGTACAGAGCTATTAGCTGGAAGAGTTTTAGCAAAAGATAAAACTTGTGCAGTTGTGGATCAGACAAGTATCAGAATCCAAACTACCTTAGGCACAGGAGTAACAGTCCTCAAGGTGCTCCCTTGCATGGGTGACTAAAGAAAACAATACCTCTAGCAAAAGGAAGGTGGTACCTCTCATTCTACACTTTGGGGTTTTTTTTGAGAGCTAGTAAGATGAACTAGTTTTCATTCTGTGGCCCGGAAAGTGTTCTTTTAAATTTTATATGTCTACATTCAACCATTAAGATAGAGCAACACTACTTGTATTTTTTGACCAATAGTAGTCTTTGAGACATTTTGGACAGCTTTGAAGTTGAGAAGCACTTTATGATGCAGTAGTCACCAGTAGAAACTGGTAGAAATGGTGTCATTGTGCAGGCTAGCTGCTAAAATATTTGAAACCAACAAAGTGTTGGTAAAATGATCACACAGTTCTGTAGTTTCCTTTCTGTCTATAGCGGACAATTTTCCCAAAACTTGAGGCAGGTGGGGTGACAGGTAGAATCTTTAAACTGTGTGTGCCTTAAACTCAAGCCAAGTGCTTTCAATGCATCCTTAGTTGGCAAAGTAAGGAGGTGAGCCTTTTAAAGCAATAATAAAGAGCTTTTATTGTAACTTTAAAGCATACTTTTTATGCTTGAGGACCCAAAACCTGCTTTTAAGAAATGAGATTTGAAAGGAACCTTCCAAAGATCAAAATGAAGTACATTTTCAGAGGGTGGTGATAGCTCCATTTTGCCTAATATCAAATAGCTGATTTTCTTTTCTTCTTTTTTTTTTTCATTGTGCATTGCATGCATTTATAAAACATACTGATTGTATTATTTTATTTTGCTGTAACATTACCTATAAGGTTGGCATCCTGTGAAACTAACTTAAACACTGATTTTAGAGTGGCCAACAACAGAGTATAGCTATTTTAGAAAAGTAAATTAATGGCTATCATTTATATTCTTGGAGATAAAAACTGACTTCAATAAATGCATGGGTTTTGTTTCCTTTCAGAATATATCCATCGCTTACATTGGAATGTTGGTTGGTGGAGATTACATATTCTCTGTGTTAAACTTCATAGGACTAAATATTTGGTGAGTGGGACTTGAATAGCCTTTACTTGTTAAAGCTGAAAATTTCTCAGGTAGAGTTTTATGCTTTGTTTGATTTGGCCATTTAAGTAACGCAGTTTTGAAACTGAAGGCCTGAGGAAGCGCTGACTCGGGATATAAAGTTCATTACAATTAGTTACGTCTTTCCATGTCTGTTTTGAGGTGTTGAATCTTAACTGTGGTAGGATCTTAACTACGGAAACATGCAGTTTTACTATGTGGGATTGAGTCCTTTCTCAGTTTTTTATGAACAGCAGTTCTGAGCTGAGGCTTCCAAGTAAAAGCCAAGTGGTGTGGGAAGTAAGAACACTTGACTGAGTGAGTTGTGCCCATTGAATATGAGTCACAGCTTGTGAGTTGTTACTTTGCTGTGCTTGGATGAAGTGTTACATCTGTTTGTGTGAGCTGGTTCGAGCAACTGATAATTGATCTTTGTCTACTTGGGGCTGGTTTCTCAGATGGCTTACATAGCTCTGAGGCACTTCTAATTTATGCTAGCTGGCATTCTTCAATCCTTTGGAAGGAAGGGTACATAGCTATAAAATGGTATATACAACACTGAGTATCTCTGACACCTCTGTTCATTCTCTTTTCGTTAGTATGGCAGGAGGACTAAGGTACTCATTTTTAACCTTAAGAGGAAACAGCAAACCTACGCAACCTGGGGACGAAGAGAATGCACTTCCTCAAAGAGTTAGTCAAAGTGCCTGCCTCGAAAGAGACTGAACATTCAAGTTCGTTCAACACTGCTGAGAACTCAGAGAAGCATATGCAGGAACATATTTGGAACAAGAAAAAAAAATCTACCTCAATTACCACAGATGTGCACACAATCCATTGGTTCAGAATATTGTTGCACACTATGTTTTTTACTTGTGAACAAGCTTAATTTTAGCTTTTTTTTTTACACCATGAGCTGATTTACAGAAAGGAATGACGTGATGAAATTGCAAGTTGTAAACTTCCTCATTTACCTGTACTTTGGTGCTTTTTGTACTCAACAAGATGTATGAGTTCTGTTTCAGTGCCTGACAGTACTCTCTGAGGCAAAACTCCTTCTAAAGATCATGAGGCTTGATTTACCGTTGCCATATGCGATATGCCATCTTTGATATCAGTGAAGAGATGAAACATGTTAGTAATACAGAATGATTCCATGTATGCATTTGCTCTTGTGTCAGTGATTTAGGATGTACGGGGCAAAGAGATGTGCCCCCAGATTGTTCCCTTTGTAAGTGATGACTAAAGAATTCAGGATATGGCCTAGGGTGTTTGGTATACATTGTGTAGACATTCTCAATCTTTTCCTCATCTTCAATAACATCATGGTGTTCTGCTGCAGTTGTCACTCCTGTTGTAAGTGAACCATCATAACTTTGCTGCAGCATCAAGGAGAGGAGGAAATTGAGAGAGGATTTTTTTAATATTGAAAAAGATTTTTGTGTGTGTGAGCCAATACCAAACAGACGATTAGGAGTAATAACAAAGGTAAATCTATTTTTATTTAGGTACATTCATCGTTTTATATTACAGTTCCCTCCTCTGATGTTTTCTCTATAATTGCCTTTTAATGCTGCACAGAAATGATGCTACTATGTACAAACTACAAGAGGGGACTGATATATGGAAGACTAACTTGCATCTAAATGAGGAGAAATGATCGGTGTCCTCTTGTGTCTTACACAGTGAAAGCTTATCTGGTACTAGTTTATGCTTAAAATTCAGAGCAAGGAATCATCATCCCAGGAGATTGCTACAGTGGGCAAGACTGGTCCAGTGGTTAAAAAAAACAGGTCCAGAGTGTGGTGGTCAGGGTTATCATCTAGGACGATAATGGCACCACTCTGTGTCTTTATTTCCTTCTCTGAAAATACAGTTGATAATGCTTACCTGTGTCTCTGGGGATATAGCATTAATCTTTGAAAATGCGGTAGATGCATGGCAGTGCTGGAAGACAGCAGAGTAACTAATTGTTGAAGTTCTCAATTCACTGCAAGCATGAGCCAGAATCTTTTAAAATAATAGAAGATTTTGGAAGACCTTACATGGAACAAGGGTGGTCTAATGACTTGTTTAATCTCTGCTTGAATTAAAATACAGCTAAATCTGAAGAGCGTCACTCTGTGTGTTAACATGTGAATGACCAGACTGGATTAGAGCTGAGAAACATGTGAATACCTCAAACCCAAAGCTTCAGGGAATGGCTGGGCTGTCCACTGCCTACATGGATTTGAATGGCAGAGGGGCAGTGACTGCAGATACTGGAAGTGGAATTTAAGGGCACGAAGTGAAAACAGAAGTCTGAGCTATGCAGTTTCTCAAGCTGGCTAAGAGAAGTGATGGGTTGCTTCAAGTATGTTAGAGAGATCTGGTTTTGAAGTTTCCCTTTATACTTAAAAAGCTTTCAGTATTTTTGAGTGTATTCTTTTACAGGACTCATCTTTCTCCAGGTCTTCTCTACCTCCAGAATGCTAATTATTGAACCTCAACTCTCTGCAGTGGGACAAGACATTGGAAGCTTTTCATTAATTATTAAAAGATTATGAGAACCATTTCATTGCAATACTGATGGACATGCAGTGGCACCTGCTACATAAGATGTAGTTCACACAAAGGATCAGCTACTCTGCACATTTAATGAATTAATATTTTACTGTACCTTTTATAAATAAAGAGATACAGATTACACTTTTAACGATTTTGGGGGGTTTTGTGTGGATAGGCACAAAATTATTTCAAGCACACATGTATGGCATGAATATTTGTTTTCTATACGATCAGCTGCTCTAGTGTACTTGAGGTAGTTTTATAGTTCATTATGTACAGTAGTGAAAGTGATTTTATTTAATTAATTGTTCATATCACATTTTTTAAGTGCTTCAGACTTAAACTTCTCACCTAGAATACAGACCTGATTCTCGCAGTCTTTATGATAGTACTACTCAGAATCACTTAAAAAATAAATTTAGGAATAGCAAAAAGTAGGTACTATCTAGAAGAACTCCCAAGTGCTTGCATCCTTTCACAGAGCAATTTTGCTTCAGTCACTTACTATTTTCCTCTGTATCTGCAGAGATAATGTTGATTCCTGTGAATGTGCCGGTTGAAACTTTGGGAACATGGTCTCAATTAGGCACAATGATTGTGTTAGAATTCAGGCAATTACGAAAATGTCTGTTTTGTTCAGAACTTCATTAACT
Source organism: Eurystomus glaucurus suahelicus (assembly GCA_032159205.1). Classification (NCBI taxonomy): domain Eukaryota; kingdom Metazoa; phylum Chordata; class Aves; order Coraciiformes; family Coraciidae; genus Eurystomus; species Eurystomus glaucurus. The sequence continues at coordinate 31,217 of JAVFHW010057373.1, read as the reverse complement.
GTGTCTTTCAGTTAATAAGATGGTAATTTAAAACGGATTTTACTCTTCAGATACGTCTGTAGATAGTCCTTACTTTTGTACATCTTTCATATTAGCTTAATGGAATATTAAAACAGTTGTAAAACTAGATGACTTATTTGCTATATGAAGCTTCACTTTCTTTTGGAAAAAAGGTTAGAGAAAACATTAGTCTTCAGAATACATATTTAAAAGAATTAGTAAGTGGGTTAGTTTTAAGAAGCTCTCAGTGGTCACTCTCCATAATTTCTGAAAGATCATGGAGAACGAGAGAGGTGCCTGAGGACTGGAGAAATGCCAGTATCACTCTAATCTTCAGAAATGGCAAGATGGAGGACCCAGGAAATTACAGACCAGTCAGCTTCACTTCCATCCATGGAAAGGTGATGGAACAGCTCATTCTGGATGTCCTCTCCAGGAACATGGAGGAAAAAGAAGTTATCAGGAGTAACCAGCATGGATTGCTAAGTGATCTGATAGCCTTCTATAATGGTGTGACTAGCTAGGTAGATGAAGGGACAGCAATGGATGTTGTTTACCTTGACTTCAGCAAGGCTTTTGACACTGTCTCCCATAACATCCTCATAGGTAAGCTCAGGAAGTATGGGTTAAATGAGCGGATTGTGAGATGGCTTGAGAACTGGTTGAACAATAGTGCTCAGAGGGTTGTGATCAGATGCTCAGAGTCCATTTGAAGGCTTGTTGCTAGTGGTGTTCCCCAGGGGTCAGTAGTGGGTCTGGTTTAATTTAACATCTTCATCAATGACCTGGATGAAGGGACAGAGTACCCTAAGCAAGTTTGCTGATACAAAACCAAGGGGACTGTCTGATACACCAGAAGGCTATGCTGCTATTCAGCGAGACCTGGACAGACTAGAGAGCTGGACAGAAAGGAACCTCATGAAGTTCAACAAAGGCAAATGTAGAGTCCTGCACATGTGAAGGAATAACTCCATGCAGCTGGAAAGCAGCTCCATGGAGAAGGACCTTGGAGTCCTGGTGGACAATGAGCTAACTGTGAGACAGATACATGCTATTGTGGCCACAAAGGTCAGTGATCCTCTGGGGTACATTAAGAGTATGACCAGCAGGTCGAGGAAGGTTCTTCTTGCCCTCTGTCCTGGTGAGGCCACATCTGGAATGTGTGTCCAGTTCTTGGTACCTGAGTTCAAGAGAGACAGGGAACTACTGGAGAGAGTCCAACAAAGGGCTACAAGGATGATTAAGGGACTGGAGCATCTCCCTCATGAGAAAAGGCAGAGAGACCTGGGACTGTTTAGCCTGGAGAAGAGATGGCTGAGAGGGGATCTGATCGATGTTATAAATCTCTGAAGGGTGGGTGTCAAGAGGATGTGGCCAGTCTCTTTTCAGTGATGCCCAGTGATAGGACAAGGGGCAAAAGGCACAAACTGAAACACAGAAGGTTCCACCTCAACATGAGGAAAAATTTCTTTACTGTGGGGGTGACAGAGCACTGGAACAGGCTGTCCACAGAAGCTGTGGCATCTCCTTCTCCAGGGACTTTCAAAACCCACCTGGATGGATTCCTGTATCACCTGTCCTAGGTGAACCTGCTTTGGCAGGGGGGTTGGACTAAATGATCTCCAGAAGTCCCTTCCAACCCCTGTCATTCTGTGATTCTGTGAAATACTGGATTGACTTCTGAAAGTCACGTTCCCTCACTGAAGTGTCTTGTGGTTACACGCTGCTAGCTACAAAACTTGATTTTCACAAGTCAGTCCAATATTTTTAAAACTTTTTAAGTTCTACAGGTGGCAAGATGTATTTACAAGGGAACATAAAAAGAAACTTTAAAACAGTAACTGATCTGGAAAGGAATATTGTACTGTACATTGATCTGTTCATACTCTTAAATTTTAAAGGTGTTTACTTAGCAATGGACTAGCCATAATTGAATGAGGTTTAAGAGAGAAGTTCAGTGGTCACCCAAAGAAGCTTTCTACGTATGCAATGTATGTCTTGCAGTGATTCCTGTGGAACTGAGAGAAACAATACCTCTGGAGAAAAACTAAGACTGGTCTGGATGGACAATTTATTCACATTTAAGAAGCTTTAGAAAAATAGAAGAATAGCAAGTTATTATTTTTCCTCTCAGTATCTTTGCCTGATTTACAAATATTAGGTCTGTGAAGTACTGCAGGTGTATCTCTGACTCGTTACCAGCCTCTGCAAAAGAAAATGGCAGAGGGGTGTGAGCAGAGGAGGAATGCAAAAGAGAAGACTGACAGCTAGGGAGGTTTGCATTTGATTCCATCATCAAGTAGAATTTTTTTTAAATTTAAGATTTAATTTCTTTTTTTATTTTATTTTTATTCAGCATCATTGTTACATATGAAAAACACTGTGCAACTTGTTAAAATTTAAAGTATTCCTTGAATAGGGAGTGATTCTTTGGGAAATTAGGAAGAAGTTCTTCACTCTGAGGGTGGTGAGACACTGGCAGAGGTTGTCCGGGGGGCTGTGGATGCTCCATCCCTGGTGGTGTTCAAGGCCAGGTTGGATGGGGTTTTGAGCAACCTGGTCTAGTGGGAGGTGTCCCTGCCCTGACAGGTGATTAGAACTGGATATCTTTAAGGTCCGTTCCAACCCAAACCATTCAATGAAGCTATGAATTGTGATTGTTTGTAAATATTTTTTTAAATGTAATATTTAGACCATTTTTTATTTGACTGGCCTTATTTATGGGGTAAAACAAGGTGAAACTTTAAGAGAGCTTCCCAGAGGAAACTGGGTTGTTAAGCTAAGATGGTAGAGATTTTTACATCTTCATGTTACAGATAAGTTAGTGATACATTTCTTGTGATTCAGGCTCATCTTTACTCTTATGCATCTGCATTTTGTGGCTTTCTGGCTGAAGATGTCAGTAATGTGACACTTGACATACATTGCTGCTCTTCAGCTGGAGGCTTCTAGGTGTCAGCTAGTTTAGCGATGACTTATTAAATGTGGAAGGATACCATTAAAGTATACGGTCGCGGTCAGAGCACAGGGGTCCGAACCACCTCCAAAAGGGAAAAGGATTGAGGGCAAGTTGGAATATCTCCCCACCAAGCTCGTAGCCGAATATGGAAATCAAATGAGTATTTAACAAATTTATTACTAAATATATCTTAATAAAACCGTATCTACTCTATAGAAATGTTAAAATATGAAAGAGTGCTACACCCACCCGTTCACTCCCTGTCCCGAGAAGGTTTGGAACCAATAGAGAGGACAGGGTGAAATAAGAAGTTCATGGAATCATAGAATGGCCTAGGTTGGAAGGGACCTTAGAGATCATTTAATCCAACCTCCCTGTCATGGGCAGGGACGCCTCTCAACTAGGTCAGGCTACTCAAGGCTCTGTCCAACCTGGCCTTGAACACCTCCAGGGAGGGTGCAGCCACAACATCTCTGGGCAATTTATTCCAAAGTCTTGCCACCCTTGTACTGAAGAATTTCTTCCTAAGATCTAATCTAAACCTATTCTCCTTCAACTTATACCCATTACCCCTTGTCCTATCAGTGGACGCTCTTGTAAAAAGTCCCTCCCCAGCCTTCCTGTAGGTTCCCTTCAGGTATTGGAAGGCAGCTATTAGGTCCCCCCAAAGTCTTCTCTTTTCAAGACTGAACAACCCCAGCTCCCACAGCCTGTCCTCCTAGCAAAGGTGCTCCAGCCCTTGGACCATCTTTGTGGCCCTCTTCTGAACACGCTCCAACAGATCTATGTCTCTCTTCTGGTGGGGACACCAGAACTGGACACAGTATTCGAGGTGGGGTCTCACAAGAGCAGAATAAAGGGGGAGAATCACCTCTCTTGACCTGCTGGCTACGCTTCTCTTGATACATCCCAGGATGCGGTTGGCCTTCTGGGCTGCACCAGCGCACTGCCGGCTCATGTTGAGCTTCTCATCTATCAACACCCCCAAATCCTTCTCTTCAGGGCTACTCTCAACCCACTCTGTACCCAGTTTGTATTTGTGCCTAGGGTTGGCCTGACCCAGGTGAAGGACCTTGCACTTTGACTTGTTGAAGCTCATGCAGTTTGCACTGGCCCATTTCTCAAGCCTATCAAGGTCCCTCTGGATGGCATCTCTTCCCTCAAGTGAGTCCACGGCACCACAAAGTTTGGTATCGTCAGCAAACTTAGTGAGGGTGCACTCAATGCCGTCGTCCATGTCGCTAACAAAGATGTTGAACAGCACTGGACCCAGAATAGAGCCCTGAGGAACATCGCTTGTCACTGGTCTCCATGTGGACTTCGAGCCATTGACCATGACTCTTTGAGTGCGACCATCCAGCCAGTTCTTTATCCACCGCGTGGTCCATCTGTCAAACCCGTGTCTCTCCATTTTAGAGACAAGGATGTCATGTGGGACAGTGTCAAATGCCTTGCACAAGTCCAGGAAAATTACATCGGTTGCTACTCCTATGTCAACCAGCGCTGTAGCTTTGTCGTAGAAGGCCACTAGATTAGT
>JAVFHW010057373.1:0-20083 GCA_032159205.1 Eurystomus glaucurus suahelicus | reverse complement strand
ATAGAATCATAGAATCATAGAATCATAGAATCATAGAATCATAGAATGTTTTGGGTTGGAAGGGACCTCAAAGATCATCCGGTTCCAACCCCTCTGCCAGGGCAACCTGGCCTTGAACACCTCCAGGGATGGAGCATCCACAATCCCCCTGGGCAACTTGTTACGGCATCTCACCACTCTGGGTGAACAATTTCCTTCTAAAATTCAGGATCAGGAGCATTTTAATCCTTTGCCACTGGGAGTCAGGATTTGCTCGCCCAAAGCAGGTTCATGTTACACAGTGCAGGGAGCCAGTGCTTATTCTTAGCTGTGATGGGAAATACCATCTTCTAATGCCAAAGCCTTTGCACATACAGAAAATAATTTCTGCTAAACATATCTGCACTAAAAGTTACTTTTGCTTGAAATATGGTAGTGTTAAACCTGATTTAACTGTTTCTGTGGATGTCCAGGAAATTCACTCCTCAGCTCTGTTCTTTTTGTTTGCTTGAATTGTTTGTTTGAATCCTGAATTAGTTACAACATCCTATGAAAGTTATTTCTCAAAAGGATGCACATTTTCTATGTGGACGAGGAAGCAAAAAAGGGTAGGCAGGTGCATATTCTCCTTTGCCTTGAGAAATGCATGATAAAACCTTGCACTTCTGGCTAGTCTGGTATGTAGCAGCAAGGGAGAGTCCTCTCACATATGGTCAACAATTTTATAAGATTGCCACAAACGTGCTTTTAGATGAAATATGGTGCAATCTGAGCAGCAGGAATATTTTTTTTTGCATAGGTTTTAGGAGGGATTTTTCTACAATTATTATTACAAATAATATAGAAAGACATAGCTGAGATGTTATTGTAGGAGGGTTGAACTAGATGATCTTCAGAGGTCCCATCCAACCCAATACATTTTATGATTCTGTGATACTGTGAAGTGCAGTGAAACAGGACTCTGTTTATTTTGTATGTGACATTGGTGATATTTGGTCTTGAGTCTGAAGGCAAAAAAATTAAAATGATCCCCATCCAAACACCCCCAAATGGCAGAAAGGAGCAAGTGACCATGGAAGCAGAGACCATGCGTCCCATTGGAAATGGCTTGAGTCAAGCTCATTGTGTACTAAGGAGTATCTGGCAGTATATAGGCAATTAGAGTTCTCTTCCCAATAACTTCAAATGGAGTCCTTAAAACAAGCTTTTAAAACTCCAGAGTCTCTAAGTCTGTGCAGATCCCTTTGGAGCATCAATCAATTATCTTAGAGGATCTCCAAAAGCACAGAATTGTGAGCATGGTCTTTGTGCTGAAAATGCAAATGGTTCTGGCTGATGCATTTAATAGCCAGTCTGTCTCTTGTACTCTCAATGTAGTGAATTTTTGAACAAAGGTTCTTATTCCTTAGCATTCTCTGCATTGTTTCAGAAGAGCCCAACAGGACAAACTGTTTCCTTCAAATAGGTTTAAGGAGAAAGCATTGCAGGGAGTCAGCTATGGAAATGAATGAATCTTCAGTGTGTGGCCTTCACTCCTTAGTTTCTTCTTCTAAGCAAACCTGATAAGTTTCAGATGACATTGGCTTTATCTTCTGTGCTGACAAATTTATCTCTTTTTCTCCTTGCTCTGATGTGCATTTTTCTAGGTTCAACTTTATCTTTCCTTTCTTTATGCACACAACTCTGTTCAGCGTCCACTTGTTGATAATTTAGTTTCAAAAGCTGGGACCGTGTTTCTCTCTCAGGTTTTGTGTAAAACCCTTTAATTGATGGCAATGGGAGGCCTCGGGAAAAGAGGAGAAAACCACTCTCTATTTGTTCTGAATATGGTAATACCAAACCAACTATAAACTAACTGCTGTGTCAATACCATTCACAGCTATAAACTTCAACTGTTGCTAATGTCTTTGTAGATGTACATTTGTTTGACTGTATTTTGAGGTTTTATGCATCAACTTCACCTTTTTTTTCCTTGTTTTTTTTTTTTTTTCAGCTTGCATCTAGTGAAAAAAAAACCCCACATTAAAAATCTATCCACCTGACCTGCATCAGATTTTATTTCTATTTTAAAAAAACATAAATAAAGTCCAAATCCTTTCAAACTCTTGAGCCTTTAAATTAATATGCTTACTCTACTTCATCAGGATAAAAAAATGTGAGGGTGGAAGGTGATGCTGTAAAATGGCTAGGAAGTCATCAACCTATTTGCCCTTTCAAATCCAAGTAGAAATAAAAATGTGTTTCTGGGAAATGTCATGTTACTTTCACTCCCTGCAGACTTTCATTCATTTGAAATTGGCTTAGTTTATTTATTTTTGTTCATATTACTGGGGTTTGATTGTTGCCTAGTATGTTTTTCTTGTAAGGGTCTAACATTATACAGTGAAGGAAACATTTTGGAAGACTGTTAGAAGACTGATTATTGTTTGGCCTGGTTTTAATATCTGTTGTTTACACATTAGATAGGTGACAGGTGAATGGAAGCAGTTTAAAACATCCATGATTACTTTTATTGAAAAGCTGGAAAAAATGGAAATATTCTTGTCACCTTACTGTTTCCTAACAACATTTATATTCCTCTCTTGTAGCTGGCAAAACGTGGATTAAACGTAGTTATGATAAGCAGAACTCTTGAAAAACTGCAAAGGGTAGCCTCTGAAGTTGGTAAGTGTTTGTCTCAAACTTATCTTCCTGTTTAGCAGGTTGGCTTTACAGGGATCTGGAAGTGTCTTCCCTTGGTCCAGTATCTTGTACAGTAGGGCCACAGATATTGCAACAGGCTTAGCCCCAGGTATTCCTCCAATACTACAAATATATGTTGTCATTCAAACACCACAATGGGTTTAATAAAAAAAGTGAGTGTGGGTTCTTTACTGGCTTCGTCTGCCCTTAAAACCTGTAAATACAGGCAAAGGAGATATAATACAAGATTTGTTGGAGGGATCTGTTGAACACTTTATGCTTGGGAAAATAAGATAACCTTTAGGCTCGTTCTTGGAATATACGAAAGGAGGAGTAAAAATGAAATGAAGGCACCTGATTTGTTTGTTTTAAGGTTTTAAAGTTATATTTGCTTTTCAATAAAGCAGTTAAATAGTGCATCTTTAGAATTAATGTTCCTTTTCTTTAATTCAAAGGAAATTAGCCATTTGCCCAGGGGAATGGCTTGTTTAAATATGTTAAGATTGATGGTTAGGATATCTTTAGGACTCAAATGAGTTTATATCCTCCATTAAATTTAAAGATTGCTGTAGACAAGGTTATTTTTCCTACTGCCTCTTTTCCTGTACATAGCTTTTCCACCAGGTTCCTTGATGCAGAGGTTCTTGTGTTAAGCATGTGTCACTCCAAGACTACACCTCTGCCAGAAAGGCTTGCCATTAAGGAAGCTTGGCAGGTGACTCCAACAGAATATCAAGTCCAGGATACTTACCTGCAGAGAGCAATGCATGTCTCAGGAACATCGCAGACTTAAAGTGGGTGAAAAGTCTGTAACTTCTGAACCTGCAGCTACCAAAATCAAGGATTTTACTCTGAAATTTTCTGTCTAATTTCCCTCCCTTTTTTTTTCCAGGGATAGACTTGTTTTCCGGTGGGAAACAAGGAGTATCAGAGAAGGAAAGCACCAACTCATTGAATAGTCTCTATAAGCAGTTATATCCCTGAAACCATTGTCACTGTGGCCTATGCTAGCCCCTCTTAAGTAAATAGCCATAAGAAAAGATAATTTCAGTGGGAAATTATTTCTGTCACCTCTGGTGTCATCACTGAATTTCTTTGCAGCTAAATGTTAAAGAATTACAATAATAGAAACTTGAAGAAAAAAGGCTGAAGGGGTTTTATAGTTTCTTTGCATTGTAAATTATAATCAGAAGCAAAGAATGAAAACAGTCCTGAGACTAACATAGCTAAGAAAGTAAAAAAGTGGTGGAAGAATGGCATACTGTAAATTCCTCTGCACTAGGATTTATTATAAAGCCATCCACTGACTACCTTCCTAATTGAGGCCATACTGTGCAGAATTGTGTAGCAGCATGTAATGAAGGACTTGCCATGTCCCAGAAGGTGCTGCTGAGGTAGGCTACCCTGCAAACACTCTTACACCTTGTGGAGAAGTGACCCGTGACTTTTTGCATGTGAGGAAGCTCCACTGAACGGCAGCAGTGTTAGCTGTTACCCGTGTAGTCCAAGGTGCAAGGAGGTGGATGGTGTGACCCTAAGAGCTCAGGCTACACTGATCAGGCTTCCACACTGTGTTCAGCTGGGCATAAAGACCCTTCCACAAAGCTTGCTGAAATTGGTGGCAAATCCCAGTGGGATCTTTTCACTGTTTTCAGTGTGTTTTGGCTGAAGCTCAGACTGACTCATCTGTTATTTACTGTGTCAGTTTGGAAATGTATACATAACAACAAGTCGATGGCAGAAACAAAAGGAAAGAGGGGAAGTTATATTGATGAAAAGCATTGAGTATCTGACCTGGAAGCCATTAAAATCAGCAGGGAGCTCTGAATGTGAGTTTGTGTTAAAACATTGGAAATCTTCCACTGATTCCAATTTTCAGACTGAGACTTTGCTGAAATTAAGCTCAACAGTCATTGGAAAGGAAGAAAAGTTAAAACTTACTGTGATGTTATGTGACATAACACAATGAAAATAATACACAATGAAAACCAAAACTGAAACCAGAATGTATTGTTTTCTAAGTTTTCTCTCACTAACTTTTTATTTCTAAACTGCTCAAACAAGCAGTATCTGTCTCCAAGCAGCTATCCTTTCCCTGAACCAACATGCAAGGAGATGAAGACAGAGAGAGATAGAGAGAAAAAGTTTCCTGTAGGTTAAGTAAATTTGTTGCAGGACTGGACACATTACTCCTGTTTCCTTTTTCCGTAATAGCTACACCATGTATCTTTTCACAACTGGTTGGACACTGTAATAAAAAGACTTGCCTACGTTTTCAAACTAATGATACTACTTGCCTAATCATGCTGTCACGTTCAGCTTGCATACTGAACAGTATAAATTAAAAGTCTAAACCCTAGGTGATTTCAGAGATCTCAGTGTTTGGCTTTCCAAGTCCTGTGTGCCTGAGACCATCTCTCAGAGCTGGAGCAGGCAGAAATCCATAGCCAAAACAAAAGTCTCTCTAAAGAAGTACTGGAATTGAAAACCAGATTTCCATGCACTTGTACTGGAAAGCTCTTTTAGAATGAGGTAAAAGATAACAAAATAAGTTTTGTGATGAGCAGAGAGGATCATTACAGCAGATACACTGTACATTTAACACATTTAGTATTGTGTTTGTGGGACACTGAGCAAACCATAAAACCAGGAGATTAGAAATGGTGGGACTTAGTTAACTGCACTTCTTTTTTATTTCTTCTGCCTACATTTCCAAAGCAAGCTGTACAGGCAGAGCTAGGTCCTGACTGAAATTTTATACCTTAGTTACAGTTTGGCTGTTAATGCCAAGCAAACAAAAAAAGCCAATTCTGTAAGACATAAAATTTATTCACCGCAAGGATGGTTGGGTTTTGGGGGTTTGGTTATTTTGAGGGGGTTGTTTTGTTTTGTTGAGAAGAAACAAATCTGTATTTGAGGAAAGATAAGGTGTGTGATCCTCAGAAAGCAGTAGAAAGTACAGCTGTGCTAGGTTAGACTAGCTGAGCATGTTGTTAATGAATTTGGGCTGGTAATACAGGAAATAGTTTATCCACCTCTCCCTCCTGACATCATGCCTGTTAATGTAGAATAAAGCTGTGAATAAAAAAAATGGCCACACATGGTTGAGAACCAAATGTGCCTTGCTCACAATAAGACCTGTGAAGGTGCTGATTCATTTAGCTGTCCCCCTTGCTACAGGTTCAGTTTCCAGTCTGCTGTACTGTGTCCTCTGCCTCTCATCCTTCCTGCTCCAAGAGCTAAGCAGGTAACAACCTGAGAGCACTGACTAGAACAAAACAAAGCCCTTGGCACATCCTTCCTTCACCCTCAAAGGCTGTTAAAAATGCCTGTTGTGTCTTGCTGATCCCTTAAGGATAAAGTGTTATTGCTCAGGACTTTTCTCCCCGTATGCACTACTACACAGCAGAGCACTTGACGGCCTTGACTGATTTTCTGAGTGCTCTTGGTAACCAGTAGCAATTCCCATATGGTGGGTTTTTTTTTTTTTTCCCGCTGAGTTTGTGTTCTCTGGCATCTTCTGTCATCTTTTTCAGTTTGTCTTTTATACTCATCTTTTTGTTTCTTCTCTATTTTACTGTTATTTCTGAGACTGAGTTATCTTATATTTCTGAGGAGATACATTTTTCTGATAGACTTTATAAATGTAACCACAACTTTATTTCTCCTGTCTTAAATAATTTTTTTTAATCTTTATGTTGCTAAAGTATCTTCTCATTTTGCTCTCCTCTCTGCAAATTTCCACTGAACATGTGTGCCATCTTAGCCCTAGTGCTTCCCTCTTCACATTCAAATTTTGCTGTAGTATTTCTAAAGGATTTCCTCTTTCTACAAAGATCAATTCTTGTGTCATGCAGGCATTCATTTTGCTACCTCACGTTTTCAGAAGATCTTCATCACTCTCCAAATAGGAAAGGGAGAATTTCTGGCAGACTGCACATCCTAACCAACTTCATGCTTCACCCAAATTTATTCTCTTCTTCTTAAATTTCAAAAGGCAACATATTACCCTATCCAACAAGTGGGATTCCCAAGTGGTCTGAGGTCAGAAAGGGTTACATGTATTCTTCTTAGGGATACATTTATAACACATTGGATTAAACAACTCAGTTAAAGTTTTTAATTTTCCTTAAATTAATTTTCTCTTCATTTAAAAAAAAGACAATAACCTACACTGGTGTTTGAAAACCTATGCTTTTTGCTTCTGGCACTCTTAAAGCTCTTAAAAAGAGTTAGAATGGCTTATGTCTTCAAAGATGGCCATAAATCTTTGTCACAGAGAGGGAGAGACATAAGAAACATTGGAAATTATTTTTTGGCGCTCTCCTTTGCAGTATTGTTATCATTTTCAGAAGAACTATCCCTGGCTAATTCATTTATCAGCATGATGGTTTTATTGTTTTTTAATATATTGTTTTATTCTAAAATGAGACAGAGCAAAGCCATCTGGAGTACTTGTTTGTTGGCTGACAGTGCTGGTTGCAGCAGCACAGTTCTGTACAGACAAGGGGATGCAGAGAAAGTCCAAGTGATTTGTTTGATCCTCATTTTTATGTTGCTCTACTTTTGGCTGCCCTTCTGATTGCCTGCAAGAAAGATGGCCACAACATCGCTACACATTTTAAGACCATCTCATTTTGTTTATAGAGCTCTTCAGTCAGAAGGTCACTGTTAGGTGTCTACTCCAGCTGTTGCTCTGTTCTTCCCCGCTCACTGCATTTACACTGACAATGTCCTTTGCTTTATAATTGTACCATTCCCCCAGTCTGGGACCACAAGGAGATCATTTGCCACTAGAGTTGCTTTTATAGGTTGAAGGTTCAAAGAGTGTTTCATCCCTTTTATACACAGAACTGCAGCTTGGAAAGAGGGCAAGATAAAGGGCATTCCTTCCTCCTTTCTCCTGCCTTTCTCATACTATTTGCATTACTTGAGTAGTGTAAGGTGGTTGAGACTTGCAATATATCAAGGGGCAAGGAGGAATAACTGGGAAGGAACAATTTTCTCTCATTCTCTGATGGAGGCTTTGTTTTGCTGCAGACTGGTTTGTTGGACCCGAATCCAGGTTTCTGCCAGCCTTGCTCTCCTGTGGCAGCTGGTGTAAGCCCTCTTCCTAAACTGTGAATATACACCAAGGGATGAGGAAAGATTTCTATTTTCCTATTCAAGGCAATGCTCTCTGTCGCCTGTATGATAAAATAAGTCTCCAAACAAATTTCCCAAACAGGACTGAAAGCAGACTTTCTGCCATCCACTTGCACCAGAATTTCTGCCACTTGCAGAAAGTCTATTGACATTCCCAAGCTTCCTCTGTCACTTTTTAAGCAAACTTCATCTGGATTTCAGGTTGCCTATAAAACTTGAAAGCAGGTTTAGTAGCAAGAATTTACAATGTGAACATCTAGTTAGAAGAGACCTTACTGGGCCCCTTTAAAAGAGAACCTTGCCTTTAAAAATGAGTAAATAAGAGCCTCTACCTCTTTTCCTCATGAAACTTCATTGAAAATATGAACAGCAATAAATCAACTGCTGAGAAAAATGGTAACGTACAGCTGGGCTCCACTCCTGCATAGCAGTGACACTGGAAAAATCACACATATTTCCCTTTCCCTTCTGTGTAAACTGACGTTATAAAATTTAAGTTATAACTTCCCTAAAATGCCTTTTAGTCCCGTGAAATCCTGGGGAAGGTTCCATTTACGGGAGTGCAAATATCAAAACAGGAGAGGAATTGTTTGACAATAATGCACAAATACTGTGTCACATCCAGCCTTGTTTTTCCGTCCTCCTACATAAAAAGATACACCCTGCTTGTTGAAATGTTCTTCTTTTACATGAAAACACTTTTAAACCATTCTGCAAAACTGTGCTTATGTAGAGGATCTGGCACCCATATTCACTTGTCTAATGTATGCTGACAATGTCCATTTATAAGTATTACGATAACCAGGGGAAGAAGTCCAGCATTGTTTCTTTCTGAGTTTTTGTTTTGGTTTGTTTTTTTGATCTTATTGAAGGATGAAACGGTGTTTAGATTTTGTGAGGGGCTTACTGCAGGGCATTTCCCTGAAAACAAGTGGGTAAAGTGTTTTGATTGTGTAAGTAAGAAAGTTGAAACAATTGCTTACTGTACAGCGGCCATTACTAAAGGAGACATCTGATTGTTTCTCTCATTACTTAATTACAGCTCTCCCTCTTTCTAGGTGGATGCAAAGGAGTTTTCTAGTTTTTTTTCTTGATTACAGAGCAGACCACCGGTCAAAAGGTGAAGGTGATACAAGCTGATTTCACAAAAAATTCAGTATACGAAAACATTGAAAAAAGTCTGCAAGGCTTGGATATTGGTGTTCTGGGTAAGTCATTAAAGTCTTTTAATTGGAGAGTGTTTTATGGCTGCAGTGCATTAAACAGAGGATTGTATAAATGGTGTGCCATAACAACTTGCTAACCAACACTTAAAACCAAGCATATAGTTGCTTAATGCATTTGAGCGTTATCATGAACAAGTTTTAAAAGTTAATTGGGATTCTCCAAAGGCTTCCTGTTTCTCTGTACAGTGGCTTCTTTTATGTGAAACCTCTTCTGCCACTTTATAAGCAGCATCCAGCTTGTGGTGTGACTTCCTCCATGTCTGGCCTCAAAGAATTGATTTTCACTACTGGTTGTTTAGCAGCTGTGTGCAATTCTTATATTCAGTCTGAAATGAGCCTGTGGCTAATGTTAATTGGTACAATTCAGGGAGCAACAATGAAAACATGTTTTTTTTGTGGGGGGAAGGCTTTTTTTTTCTTTTTAAGGAAATCATTCTTTTAATAGTGAAACAAATGAAACAACAACAGCAAAACACAAACAAAGCCCTAAACTGTAGCAATGGACTGTTTTGCTGTTCCCTGAAGTCAGCAGTGATCAGTATCAATGACTTCAGTGAGAACAAGGCTAGACGTTAAACAGCATTTTTCTTCACATACAGCTCAAAAGCTTCTGGGTCTCAAGGAGAAGCCACTTGTTTAGCTGAACTATGCACTTTGTCTAGATTAGCTTCTTATCATTGTATTTCCTTTGATTAGTTAACAATGTTGGAATGCTTCATAATCCTCTTCCATGCCGTTTCCTTAGTGGACCAGACATAGATGAGGTAGGATTACTCTCTTCGTTTCTACTTCCAATAAAACAATGAGGAATTGTAATTTTATTTAACAAGGGACAGATTCTGACCCTGCTACAAACAGCACATATTTAACTGTGTAGTTGAGTGGGAAAAGACCTGGGCCTGAAGGAGCATATTTTGATTTGTTTTTAGTGCTCAGAGAGCTTGCAAGAGAAAAACAATGGCAGATTTCAGCCAAATGGCAGCAAACACCCAGTGATAGAGGGGAGAGCACAGCTGGTGTGGTTGTAGCAGGGATCAGCAGCCTCTCTGGCTTACTCCATGCCTGTAATGTAATGGGGTCCAGCCTGATCACAGCCACAGCTGAAGTGCTGTGAGTTCTTGTTAGTATTATTAAAACTTAATTTCTTTGGAACATCATGGCTTAAGTACATGAAAAGGAAAAGAAAAAAGAAAAAAAAAAGAAAAAAACCCCTCATTTAAATACAGTTTCCTTTGGGGGGTAATGAATTTATACACATAGAACAGTTTGACAAATGATCAAGTTTTTCATTGCTATATTGATATTTGCCTCTATAGTATTAGCCATCTAAAAACCCAGAATTTCTACTTCTCACTAGCACCTGCCTCGGCATCCATTCACTCTATATTTCATCATCTATTGTCAATTGGCAATCCCAAAGCATCAGAGCTGCAGCTGTGTGATGACATCTCTGCTGCTGCTACAACTTGTGTTTTGTTGCTGGTCTTGGGAGTATTTCTCTATGTGGCAGTGCTTTTGCTGCACAGTCTAATTCCATCACTGAGAGCCACTCAGTCTCTGCCTGGCATCTCTGTAGTCTGTTGTCTGTGTGCATCCAGCTTGGCTTGCTAGTGCCATCACTGCTTGGACACCAGGCTTCGGGGTTTCTCCACATGCAACAATGTGACTAGGCAAAACAGAGAGCACAGGATCAGGACATACCTGCCTTTGAGTATCCCACATCTTCAGCACAGTCAGTGGCAAATCAAGGCAAGCTAAGCAGCTCTGAAAGCAACTGCCTTGCTGGAAAGCTTTTCAGTTGGAATTGCTAGCTTTGTTAGAAAACTCTTTGAAGTTAACTATGAACTTATTGTTTTCTTGCCTCCTGCAGAACCTCATCAACTGCAACATTATTTCTGTTACAAAGGTATGTGACACTCATCTATGTGACTGTGTAATGTATTTTATTTGAAAAAAAATCAGTCCCACACAACAGTGACCAACTGGCTTTACAGTGTATTTTCATTTACTTTATCTGCCGATAGTAATTTTCAGCAGGAACGCCAGCATTATTTTCAGGCCCCATTTATTTCTACTGTCTATGAAATATTTTGATCGGAGATGACTGGAACATTTCAACACAGTTGCTTGCTTGAGACACATGATTACACAGCAGCAGAAACATTTTGCAAAAACATGTTTGTTTTGGTAAACAGGGAGATCAGTTTCAGAATCAAAATCTTCAAGACCGAAAGATCTGCAGTTTGACTTTCTGTACTGTAGTTGAATTTTTTTTCTTGTCACAGTTCTGCAAAAAAATATTTTTGTATCAGTGCAGGACAGAAACTTAGGGAGCTGACTCCCAGTTCTGTGTTGTTATCTCTTGGTGCTAGTTTTGGCTGGCTACTTCCCTTACAACAACAGTATTTCATGCTTCCCACCTCTGATTAAGATTTGTATTGCTCTCCTGTTTGCAACCAGCATATGAACATCAACAAGAGCAGAACAAGAGCTATGGAGTTGATCTCAACCTTGGCTAATGTCTTTCTAAACATGACATGAAAATTATCAATAGATGTTCATCTTCCTTTGGCTAGTAAATTTTATGTCCCAAATTTGTACTGCTGGTTAATGACTTCAGACACTAAGTCATGTAATATCAGTCAATTGAAACAAATTCTTCCATAAAGTAGTTTGGTGAACTTTCTGCTCCTAGATTTTATTCTATTTATATGTCAAATGAACAGAAATATCTGCATTATCTGAATTATTTATATGTATATATGTACAGATACATGCCTCATAAAAGCAGGCAAGCATTTTGTACCCTCTCACTCTGGATACAAAAGGTTTCTCCCTTTATCATTTCTCACTTTACACATATCTCAGAATCAACCTCTTCTGCTTCATCAGGGCCTGGGGATTCCTTTCTTCCAGTACTGCAACCATGTCTGTTTCAGCTTTTCCCCAGCATTCACCTTCCTTCAAAATACAAAGAAGAAAGCTTGCTCCTAGCCAGCATTTCTCATGGTTAGGTCCGAATCACCTTCAAATCTTTTTGGTTCTTTTTTTCCCCACTCCCTGCCTTGATTCCTGCTAGGATCCTGCTCAGTGGGATTCTGAAGCTCCAGGTATTCCTGGCTTCCACAGATGTCAGCAGGATTTTCAGCACTGCCGAAGTGTATTTTCCACTTTACTTGGAAGCTGATGTGACACACCTACATTGCCATCCTTTATGAAAACAAAGCTTTTGAACCCCTACCCTGCTCCTACTATCCTGTTGTGCACAGTGATACTACTGAAAAAGTAGAGAATTAACAAGGATTGAATTAAGCTGCATAATTCTTTTGCGCTACTTTTCATTAATGCCCTTTACAAGGTAGGTCATACTCTTATCTTGGTTAATATGTGAGTGTGTGTGTTTTCATAAAAAGCCACTAGTATGAGTATGAATTCCCATGGGATTTAGGCTTACTATCAGTAAGACTCTTCAAATACAACAAACAGAAGCAAATTTCTTACCTGAAAATCGATTTAATTGAACTTCAAAAAATCATAAACTTGCTTAAGTCTGCTGTTAAAATAAGAATGGATTTTTAAATAAATAACATCAAAAAAGATCCTAAACCTCTTTTTGGTAGCAGAAAGAAGTTGTCTTGTCATGATTTTCTGCTATTTCTGATACAGGTATAGCCAGAAGTGAAAAAGCAAAAACATCATGAAGTTGACTTTCTCCTTTCAGTGATGATTCAGTATTGATGAATGATTAAATTCAGATACTGTTGAAAAGCTTTGGATAAGCATAAGACTTTCACTACTTAGAAGACTAGCCTTTGGAATTTTTTGACATTTCAGATGATTTGCAGGCTATTAGCATTTCGAAAGTGTTTTCCAGAACTTTGTGTGTGCCACAGTTTAGATATTTGAACAGTATACATACGGCTGGGGCTTGAGCAAGTGGAAAATCTTGTGACTAAAACAAGATCCATTGAAAAATGCAATCAGAAAGAGGAAGAATGGATATAATTCTTAACATACTTGCCTTACAGATGACAAAAATAATTTTGAAACAAATGGAGCCAAGGTAAAAATAATTTTTTTATCACTTCCAATAGCTTTTAGCTGCTGCCTCCAGTTTATGCATTGGTAAATATCCTTTTTCATTATTAACTTCTGCACTGTGCAGTATGTCAATCAGTAAGATTTTTTATGTTGCTCTTAGTGCTGTGTGAATGAATGATAGGAACTGCTACAACTTCTCAGTCAATTGTAGAACAAGACAGAAAATATAAAACTTAGGTCTGTGCCCAGGAAAAATTTCTGCAGGTGTTGCAGAAATAAAAAGGCATGTGATAAGTCTAATTAGGAAAGAAACAGCATTTGAATATACTGTTGTATTCTTCTAAGAGTGGCAGCTGTGCTTGGAATAATCCTTTTCAAGCTCTAGAAATAACTTTACTACATCAGGGAGATCAGTTTGGTTATGCAATAGAGGATCCCTTTTCTTCTTTTAATACAATGTGTGTTTTAGACATGGGGGTCTTTAAAACAGAAGTTGAGGTCTTCAGATTAAGTTTCTAAAAACATTAACTACACCATTTCAGAGGCCAGTGCCTGCTTTTTGTTTTGGCAACAAAATAAGCTCTTACTGTTCAATTGTTTTGGCTTGTTTTTTTCCTCATTGTTGCTGAAAGAGTTGTTTTTAGTGATTTGCACAGGGAGTTGTGAATAGGGAAGCTAAAAGAACAAGTTTGTGGAGCAGGAAAAAGAATGTGCTGGGTAATGAGCAACGAGGGCTACCAGTTCCTTAGAACAATAAACTCTTTCCTCTGATGGCCTTCTTTGCTTTGTTAGGTGTGCAAAAGTGAGTACCGTGTTCACATGGTTCTGATTGCACTATGCATTTAAATTTCAATTATGATATTATTCCTATCTGGTTTAGACTTAATTGCATCTAACTAAACCTTAAAACTTGAGTCTTTTGAATGTGTAGTCTACAGTATAATAGCAGAGCTATGCCTATTGGGGGGAAAAAGTTGTTTTCTCCTTGTGCAGGTGTTTTACTATAATACTGTCAAATGTAAACTGGATGTAACTGTTTATATTAAATTTCAGACAGAAAGGCCTTATTCTGAATCTGTCTTCTGGTCTGGGCACTTTTCCTTGTCCATTATACACAACATACTCAGCTTCTAAGGTAAGTTTTTCACATTGCTTTAGAAAGAAATCCCCACCAAGTGTTTGCCAAAGTGTTTGTATCAGAAACACAAGGCCAGGCTTTCAGGACATGCGTCAGTGTTGCTCCACTGACATACTAAAGTAATGTGAATTAGCAGTAGCTGAGAACTAGCAGTGAGTAAAGAAGCTGTGTAAATGAAATCCAGTTGAAGGTATATCTGATGACTGGAACATTTTTGCCTTTGATTAAATAGTATTATACCAGTGCTCACAATCCATCCTCATTCCAGGAGGTGATAACTTTTACCAGGCTGGTTTAGCTAGTTTACTCAAAACTGTAGATGCACAAAAGTGCTAGATTTTGCTTATGGAACCAAGAATAAAATCCCAGCTAGTAAAATCACCTGGGTGATTGGTTGCCTGACTTCTCTTTGAATACGCAAAATAGATTTCTCTTTGAATTTTTTCTCTGAATTAAAACCCCAGACCTCACAGAAATGACAAGTGAATAATTTTAACTGAAACTCCAGAATCAACTTGCTCAACTCAGTTTTGCTTCAAATGAAAAATCCTAACAGTATTTGCTTGAACACCGCTCAAGTTCAGCTTGGTAAGAAAAAGCTAGTTATTTTTGGTAAGAAAGTCCAGTTTTCCATTTCCTTTTTCTCTTTTTAATCTAAGTTTCTCATTACTCAATACTTGAACTACGTTCAAACAGGACAATTTTAGTTCCTTGAAAAAGTTTAGTTAACATTATTCAAAGTAATATAGTACATTGGTTGTCTTATTTCAACTTTTTTCATTCTTTTACCTGTGTTTCTTTTAAAATGGACTTCTGTTTTTTTGCAATGCTGTGAAAGGAAACTATTTTACTTGTCAGCATATTGGTGTTTCATGCAATATCATGACACTATTGGTGCTTAAATTGCAAGGTTTGTCAAATTATGGCTTTGAAACACTGTCAGTTTTTCTCCTTAGTAGGCCTTTTATATTTCTGATTACAAAACAGGGAGACAACATTGTCAAGTTTCTGATGATTTCTCAAAGATCTAACTCCTAAAATCAGTGTTAAAAGGCACTCAGTTTTTACAGAAAGAAGTTAGTATGTGTGTACTCTTCATGGTGTAGAGAAGCACGAGAAAGATAAACCTTAAAGCCTGAAGCTACAGCTCCCCTGAGATTGTCAAATACCTGACTTTGAAAATCATATTGGTACGCTATGCTAATAGATATACACTGAAGGCATGAGTTGTATTTCACCCCCCTTTTAATTGCAAGAGAAACAGCAGTGTAAACATTTAATTGGGAGAGTAGGTGTCAGCCAGAGATGAGAGCCACATGAAACAGTATCTAGAATAAATGGAACTCAGGTATTAATATCTCTGCATTTTCATAAATGTGACAAAGTTTCAATCCAGACTGCAGTAGTACTTGTTTCATGTCTGGCTTGGGCCAATGCCAGGTTCCATTTCTTCTAGTGCATATAAAGAGTCAGTCTTGCCATTGCTCATGTGCACCACCAGAAACTGTGTCTTGAAAAGCTCATTTTAATGTTTTTCACTGCTGCGCTGTCTTAGGTTGTATGCTGCTTGGCCATTTCTGTTAAGGACTTGTTCTCACATATTTGTGAGCATATGTGAAAGAACCTAGTTTCCTGTGCTGATGTTATTTTGTTTTATTTTATTCTAGGCTTTTGTAAGCACTTTCTCGAAAGCACTACAAGCAGAGTATAAGGCAAAGGGAATTATCATACAGGTGATGCTATATCTTGCCATATTTGCCTTCATTTTAACAAATTCTTCAAGTATATCTGAGATGCCTAAAGTGTATAGTGTAGCCATTCTTGGTGAAGTGCTGGGCGACCCTGTCAAAACTCTGTCTCCTCCCCGTATGCAAGTTTTTTCCTTATTCCACTATAGTACCATCACTTATTCCGCATAGTGCCTTAATCTGTTGCAAATACCTGTCATAATTTGTGAGGTGTTATGGGATTCTGCAGAGTGAGTGGTCTTATGTAAATGTTAGATGACTTTATACTGTTATTATGATTTTGTATTTTAGGTATTGACTCCTTATGGTGTTTCTACTCCAATGACAATGTACCAAAAACCTGGTCTTATTACAAAGGTGGCAGAAGAGTTTGTTTGTGAATCACTGGATTATGTCACCTTTGGAGATGAGATTTCTGGATGCTTAGCCCATGAAGTGTTGGTAATTGAATTTATTAGTGTGTAAATAGGTCTCAAAGGCAGAACCAAGACTGTCTGGGCTCAGCAGGTTCTTTTGACCGATTTCTTATACCATAAGGTTGAACACCAAATGAGAATTGATAGATAGGTAGGTAAGGTTACTATGGCATCAGTAATATGGAATACACAAGTAAAGCATAGTGGTACCAGCACAGTGTGTCTTTCTCCATTTTTGTGTCTTGAGCTGAGCTCAGTTTGATGTCTGATTAGTCTTTATCCTTTCTCTAGCTGCCTGGTTTCAGGACCCTATTAAGAATATTTCTGAGACCCCTACTCCTTATGTAAATTGCCCAGTAGATTCAAAAGTTATTAGTGGGGAAGGAGATTAAAACAGACTGTGCTACCACATAAACATAATTTCCTTAGGATACCGAGCTAACAAAATAGAATATTTATACATGGTGGCTCTTAGTGATGAACATTAAATGAAATTACAGGGCAGAGAACAAATTTGCCTAAAACTGAGAGGAGTGAACATTTCCCTCTGTGAGAAACATACATACTGAGAGTATAAAGTGAAAGCTTTTGCATTTACTCTTTCCTATGACCTTTCTGAACACTCAATTTATTTCAAGAGGTTCCTATAACCCTTTGCCTTTGTATTGTTTTTGCTTGATTATTCTGAAGGCATGTGTCCTGCAGTTCATCCCTTTGTGGGTATTCCACAGTAACAGACTTCAAGAAGCAGTCCTGCATGCATTTACCACTTACCTGAAGAAGAGGTGGAGGAACCTGTAACAGCGTCATTCTTTTTTGGAAGATGTGCAATGGGAACCCCAGCAGGATGCATTTTACTCTGTGTGAATGTGGAAGGAATGAAATCAGTTTGAGCCATAGCTCCCTCTGAATCATCTGTCAAGAGATAAGTGATTTGATAACTTAATGAATCTATTAAGTAAATAAATTCCTATCCATTTCCAAAGACTATAAAATTTGCTACAGCTGTTCCAGTGACTTCCGTGGGCCTTTAGATAGGTTCTAAGAAATCATGTTATTATTTTAACATAAGCTTGGAGGCCACAAATATTTATGCTTATTTGATGTTAATTAATAAAACAATAACTTGCTTTATTTCCAAACTGGTCCACAGTGCATTTTGATGCTTTCAGTGAGTGTTTTCTGTCTTTGGTTTCTTCTAAAGAGTCAAGGAAATTTGCAAGAAGGAAAAAAGAAAGCTTTCAGCGTATAAAATATACACTGGACCTTTGGAAGTCTACAACCATGAAAAGTGTATTTCTGTCCAGAACCTGTGAATGACTTCATTCTCTGCAATATCTGATACAGGCTGGAGGAGGCAGGAGCACAGGCAAAAGATATGCAGTAATTCTACATTCCTGGATGAATCCAGAAGACAAACATTTTGATTGTAGGTACCTATGAATATCATACTAGGTGCTGTTAAAAAGCATTTCAAGGACGATGCCATCACCATGCACAGTCAACTTGTGTTCCCAAAGTCCTGTTTAACTGTTTTGATATGTTTCTATGATAAGGTCACTTGCCTGGTGCATGAAGGGAAGGCAGTGAACATAGTTTCTCTCTATTTTAGCAAGGTTTTTGATACTGTCCCTCACAACATCCTTCTGGACATGTTGTCCACCTGTGAGATGAGCAGGTTCATGGTGCACTGGGTGAAGAACTCGCTAAATGGTACAGTTCAAAGTGGTGGTGTGAATAGGGCTACATCTGCCCTGCGACGAGTCACTAGCCGTGTTCCTCAGGTTTCAATTCTAGGGCCAGTTTTGTTTAACATATTTGTCAATAATCTGGATGCAGGAGGTGAATGCACCGTTAGCAAGTTTGCTGATGATCATATAATGGCTTAGGTTGAAAGGGACCCTGGAGATCATCTAATCCAACTCCTTGCCATGGGCAAGGATGTCTCTCAACTAGACTAGGTTGCTCAAGGCTTCATCTAACATGTCCTTGAACACCTTCAGGGAGGGGGCATCTGCAGCCTCTCCGGGCAATCTATTCCAGAGTCTTGCCACCCTCTTACTGAAGAACTTCTTCCTAAGACCTAATGTAAACCTACTCTCCGCTTGTCCTGTCACTGCATACTCTTGTGAAAAGTCCCTCTCCAGCCTTCCTGTAGGTTCCCTTCAGGTGCTGGAAGGCAGTTATAAGGTCCCTCCAGTCTTCTCTTCTCCAGGCTGAACAATCCCAGTGGCCCCAGCCTATCCTCATAGCAGCAATGCTCCAGCCCCTGGATAATCTTTGTGACCCTCCTCTGGACTTGTTTCAACAGATCTATGTCCCTTTTATGGTGGGGACACTAAACTGGATGCAGTGTTCGAGATGGGGTCTCACAAGAGCAGAGTAAAGGGGGAAAATCACCTCCCTTGATCTGCTGGCCACACTCCTCCTGATGCATTGCAGGATATGGTTGGCCCTCTGGGCTGCACAAGCGCACTGCCAGCTCATGTTGAGCTTCTCATCTATCAACACCTCCAAGTCCTCCTCTTCAAGGCTACTCTCAACCAACTCCGTACCCAGTTTGTAATTGTGCCAGGGACTGGCCTGCCAGATGCAGGACCTTGCACTTTGACTTGTTGAAGCTCATGCAGTTTGCATTGGCCCCTTTCTCAAGCTTGTCAAGGTCCCTCTGGATCACCTCCCTTCCTTCAAGTGCATCCACCGCACCACACAGCTCAGTGCTGTCGGCAAACTTGCTGAGGGTGCACTCAATGCCACCGTCCATGTTGCCGACAAAGATGTTAAACAGCACCAGACCCAGAACAGACCCCTGAGGACTCCCACTTATCACTGGTCTCCACCTGGACTTTAATCTGCTGATCACAACTCTTTGAGTGCAACCTTCTAGCCAGTTCCTTATCCACCAAGTGGTCCATCCATCAAGTCCATGTCTCTCCATCTTAGAGACAAGGATGTTATGAGGGACAGTGTCAAATGCCAAGACTAGGTATATGACGTCAGTTGCCCTTCCCATATCTACCAGAGCTGTAACTCTGTCATAGAAGGCCACCAAATTAGTCAGGCATGATTTGCCCTTAGTGAAGCCATGTTGGCTGTCACGAATCACCTCATTATATTTATGTGCCCTTGTACAGATACCAGCAGGATCTGCTCCATGATTTTACCTGGCACAGAGGTGAGACTGACTGGTCTGTAGTTCTCTGGGTTCTCTTTGCTTCCCTTTTAAAACATGGGAGTTATGTTTCCCCTTTTCTGATCTGTGGGAACTTCACCAGACTGCCACGACTTCTCAGATATGATGGCTAGTGGCCTAACAACTTCAGCCACCAGTTCCTTCAGGACCCATGGATGTTATCTCACCAGGTCCCATGGACTTGTGCACCTTGTTCTCTAGGTGTTCCCAGACTTGATCTGCTCCTACCCTGGGTGGTTCTTCACTCCTCCAGACCCAGCCAGTGCCCTCTGTGACATGGGTGGTGTGGCTCAAATGGTTACCAATGAAGACTGAAGCAAAAAAGTCATTGAGTGCTTCAGACTTCTCCATGTCCTTGGTAACCAGGTCACCCATACCCCTCTGGAGAGGCCCCACGTTCTCTCTTGTTTTTCTTTTTTTCTCCAATATACCTGTAGGATCCTTTTTTGTTGTTTTTGATGTCCGTGGCTACATTTGATTCCATCTGGGCTTTCGCTTTTCTAACCTGGTTTCTG